>JBBLXU010003703.1:0-52617 GCA_037893425.1 Campoplex nolae | reverse complement strand
GGGAAAATGTCTTTTCCGGCTATTGGCGTCGCCACCAGTATGCATATATACACGACTACACTTTCTCACTTTGGTGAGTGTGCATGGGTGTGCACGGAGCGAATACCTGTTCTTCCTCCTGAGAGTAATATTCTCGACACTTTTTCTCTCTATCCTGATATGCTGCAACTTTAGTGCCCTTGGCTAACAGATTTTTTTAGCGAAGAAGCTAGATATTCTGCGCTATCTTTCGGCAACCTTAGATTTCTGATTAAATCTTTCAATTCTTGATGCGTGTAAGGTTCAGGGATTTTTTGTTTTTTATGCCCAGGCATGACATACTCTTTATCAACCTCCTCTTCAGATTTGATGTCCTCTCTCATTCTCCTTATCTATATCTGAGCAAAGATCATCAAGTAACAGTAGGCATGCAATATCTCTAGATAAAGTAGATGTGGTTTCGAATCTGTCAAATACAGATCTAGAAGCATACCCACTCTTAGTTAATTTTAGTTCACGCGTGTTTAGTAGTGGAAGTATGTAATGAAAATATGAAAATCGCAAAAATCCCCTCACGGGGGAAAAAAACGTGGACAAGTACATTGGTGGTCCCTTGTTTCCCTATGATATTAAAAAAAAATCCAAAACGCCGCTTAGAAGAATACAAAAAAAGTTACAAAATAAGTTAAGATCTGTTGAAATATACGTGGCCAAATACGGGAAGCTTTACTGCGTTTCAATAAATTTTCAAATACGGTTTGATGTTGATAGAAAAAATAATAAAGTTCGGAAATTCAACTATGTCACCAACCAAATTGCGAACATAAAAACATTAGATTGTAAAAAAATTCTGAACGAAGTACTTGGCGAGGATTTTTCCATGAAATTAGCGTAGTGTATAGATCATGATCACGAACTCGCCAAGTACTTCGTTCAGAATTTTTTTACAATCTAATGTTTTTACGTTTGCAATTTGGTTGGTGACATAGTTGAATTTCCGAACTTTATTATTTTTTCTATCAACATTAAACCGTATTTGAAAATTTATTGAAACGCAGTAAAGCTTCCCGTATTTGGCCACGTATATTTTAACAGATCTTAACTTATTTTGTAACTTTTTTTGTATTCTTCTAAGCGGCGTTTTGGATTTTTTTTTAATATCATAGGGAAACAAGGGACCACCAATGTACTTGTCCACGTTTTTTTCCCCGTTAGGGGATTTTTGCGATTATATTACTTCTTTTTTCTAAAATTTTTAAATATTTTGGTTCATATAAACTCCTATGGAGACTGTATATAATTACAATCCGCACTTTTAGCTTGTGAATATAACCCATAACTGTTGATTTTATTTTGAATTTTTATATTCTGTAGATGAACATGTTCACTGCGAGATTTGAATACACAGGATCACGAAAAAAAATGCTTACCAGTCTGTTCGAAAGTTTATTCTAAGATCATTTTTTTCACAATTTATCCAATTTACTCGCTAATCTTGCACTTTATCATTACAGAACTTCACTCAGAATCTCCGTTGAATATTTTTATTAAATCCATTAATCGAAATTTTTCGGACGTCCTGCACTTGATTATGTCAAAACTCCGTTAATAACCGTTTCACTGTGTAGACGTCATACACTACGCTTACACGGCACTCTTATTCCGATTTGGTTATAATGGGGTGTATATACATATATATCGGGCATAATAAACCCGATTAATTAATCCGGAATAAGAGTTCCGTGTGAACGTAGTAGTCATTGCTCTCTCTCTGCAGCTGTCACGGGACACTGGCTTTCATGAAAATGGGTTATAGCTGGCATCAAGAGGCCTTTGATGGTGTTGTATACAGACACGTTAAATTTTTTATGTGTTAGTAACTTTTGCATAATCTTGAGCCCGTGCAAAGTTTATTCTCAGCAATTACGCGACCGATCATGCTGATTTTGGGCGCAATCAAAAGAGAATTTCTTAATTAGCTAAAAGTTCAATTTTTAAGTTCCTCAATTGCTTCTGAGCTTCGTAATTCAATAAAATGACATGCCAATTTTACCCCCACCACCGCGAAAAGTTTTGTTTCGAGAAAGTATAGTCTCGGCGAGCCTCGGCCAGCAGACGACAGGGCTGTCAATGTCCTTGTCCCGAGACTCTACCGAGTCTCTTGATAGCCGATTTTAGAGCTATTGTGCATGATAACGAAATGCGTGAGCTAAAATTATTCAATGGAAACCATGGGAAGGTAGTGGGTATCCTCTATCGAGGAAGGAAAGGACGCAGTGAAGAGGAGGGTTGAAATTTAGGAATTAGTTTGGAAGTTAAAAGAAGAAATTACATCACATTTTTAGGTTTTTGAAATTGATTCATGATAATTAGTACATTTGGACGCTGGTCATAGTTGTAAGAGTCGTATCGAAAAATTATATTTCGCGGGTCGTTCCGACCGCGTGATCGTGCCTCGATCATCGATCATATTTTCGAGTTCTCCCACCACGTCTTGGATTCATTGAACCATCTTCGTTCGTCGCTGCAAACAATCGTTTTCTTTCGCTTCGGAACCGACGAAGAAGTCGCACCTTCAATAAAAGCCGATTTGTCCGTATGTGATCCAGCCTGGCCAGCTAATCATCGTCAATACATCGTCGGCGGCCTTGATTCTCCCAAAAATCCGGATCGACCAAAGCGAAGAACGGGCTTTTCGGAGCGAAAGGACCACCGTGGGACAACGTCGAACGAAGAAAAAGAAACAAGCTTACAATTAGTAGTGAGACGATTTCTTTCAAAATGATCTTGTTAAGTTATTTCGCTGAAGTAGACAATGATCTAAAAAATAACCCCTATGAATTTTTTTCCGTTAAGAAAAAATTTAAGAGTGTTAGCCTATTGAATAATTTTTTTCATCCATTCAACTGCCAACAGCTATAACAATACAACGATTGTTCTGGGCATATTCCTCGTAATGACTTTATTTGTAGGGAATTTGATGCTCTACAATAATATGTTAGTGACATTTCTGTGCGATTTTTTCCTCAAGAGCACAATGTTCAGAGGCCCTATAGTTTTCCTGTATTATTCTTATGGAAAATCTTCGGATGCAATGCGCTACAATGCAATGCGGAATAATTTGAAGAAGTTCATCTGGTACCGAGCAAGTCAAAACCAAAAAACTGTCACGACTAGCGTAGTCGGCTCAGTATGTTTAGTGTGTTTAACCTCCAAAGTTTAACCTCATTCTTCGAGACAAAGGGTCTAGCCGGATAAGATGGGTCAACCGGCTTCCACTGAATTTCGGGGCTCCAATTGTGTGACAGATTCATCCCCAAAAAAAGAAAATTTCTGCAAATTTATAGTTGTCTATATTGATTTCCAGCGTTTCTATGTCAAAAAATGATGTTTTTTCAAATATTATGTTTTTTATACATCTGAAAGTCGCTTAAAAATCTGAAAAAATTCTGAAAAACCGGGAATCCTTGAAAGTTTATGAAAAAACTAATTTCAATTTTTATTCTTATTAAATACTATTCTTTCTGATCTAATCTTCATTTTTTAAAAATCAGTACGACAAGCACCGACTCTCCTACTATGTTGGCAAAATTCAGCATTATTCTAATTTCCAATCTTTGTAAATTAAAATAAAAAAAATCAACATTCGACCTGCAACACATGAAAAAAAAATAGAAATCCCAAAATTCCTCATTTTTGTGATGAAAATCCATAAGTAAATCATTCTTTAAGTTCAATGATGAGCAGTAATGACTGCAGGTGTTGTGGGGAATGGTGAAGAAACGTAAATGATCGGAATTCATTGTTGATTTCAGACGAGCCTGAATTTGCGAGGTCCATTAAATACTGAAGGGACTCAATGCGATTTCTCAGCATTTCTCGATCTGGTGTTGATAGAAGAATTAATGTCAGCATTACAGTCGGTCAAAATGCACAGTTCAAGTGGTGCCTCTAGTAGCCATGCGTAAAACCTGACAGAGATGCATACTCGATATAACGTATTTTAGTTTCTATGGTAATTTTCGAACTTATTATAAGTGATTTCTTTTCCCTGACAATTATAAACCATTCCTTTTTTTCTTCTTTCATTCTATATAACTGAAACAAATTAGCAAAAAACATTATTCAAAAAAAAACTATGAATCTGTAATTATTTTGTAAAGTGAAAAAAAATTCAAATAAACCGTGAGAAAATTTTAAATACACCACTCGAAAATATTGCAGACGTAAATAACCAAAAAATCTCGCTTGAAACCATTTAAAAAACCGATGCCCTATTCCTCTTATCAATAAGAAACTCGGTAGAGGGTCTCGGGACAAGTACATTGACAGCCCTGTCGTCTGCTGGCCCGAAGCTCGCCGAGACTATACTTTCTTTGAATAAAACGATTCGCGGTGGTGGGGGTAAAATTGGAATGTCATTTCGTTCAATTAGGCAGCTCAGGAGTCATTTGATGCTTTGGAAATTGAACTGGAGACTAATTAAGAAATTCTCTTTCGATTGAGCCCAAAACCAGGATAATTGATGGCGTATTTGCTGAGAAAAAACTTTGGACGGGCTCAAGATTATGCAAAAGTTACTAACACAGAAGATTTAACGTGTCTGTATACAACACCATGAAAGGCCTCTTGATGCCAGCTATAACCCATTTTCATAAAAGCCAGTGTCCCAGCGGTCTTGGCGAAGAAAGTAACAAGTCGCGTTTGGTCACGACTGATCATTCCCGTGTATTGACACAGCAGAAATTTTTCAATTAAGTGCAGTGTATATTTCAGAAAGTTGGATCGGGGTTTCATGAATAGTGCGGGATGTGCGAGTGTGAAGTTATTCCGAAGTTCAATGTAAGAATAAGTGATGAGCTTTAATATATAGGATAACATTATACGTCTGTGAAAAATATTCATAAAGTGTTCCGATTATCCAGCCACGAGAAATATAAGTTAACCTATAACTTCAAATAAGAAATTTTATTTCGAGAATACGTAATTATTGCATATATATTTATTAATGACTTCGAATAAAAAATCGGAATAAATGTGTGCTACAAGATTATACATCTGTCGAAAATATTTATAACGTGTTTTGATTACCCAGCCCCAAGAATTATAGGTTCGTTAACCTGTGACTTCGAATCAGGACTAAAATTTCATTCCAATTCGAATAAAAAATCGAAATAAATGTGTGTTAATTAGATTTATTGTGTCATCATTATCTTTATCATTATCATTACGCAGCTGCGTATCAATGAGTCGAAAAATGGACCAAAGGGCACGACCAAACTGCATAAAGAAAAATTTGACAGTTTATCAAATATAATCTTGTATTTGTATAATCTTGTAGCACACATTTATTCCGATTTTTTATTCGAAGTCATTAATAAATATATATGCAATAATTACGTATTCTCGAAATAAAATTTCTTATTTGAAGTTTGTGACGGAAATTTTCATCAACTATAATGCACGATGTCACAAAAGTCGTTCTCTCTCTTTTTTGTCGATTTTATTTATTTGGGCGCCAGTCGCAAAGCGACTCGACAATGAAGAGAGAGAAAGACGGTTGACCAGCTAATTTCAGCGGATGGGCGGGGTGAAGATCGAAAATAATCGAAGAACACGAAATAATTGTAACAACGATTTAATTATTATTAGAAAAAGTTAACAAAGTAAATTAAAGAGAAATAACACGGGAATTTTAATTTAAAACAAAAATAATAATTTATAATATAATTGATAATCGATAATCACTCGGGATACAAACGAAGAACGAAAATAATTTAATCGCGTGTCTCTACGAACTGCGGAGAGGAAAAATCGCGAAACCATACACTCGAATATCACTCACACACTCACACCGATCGGGACCCTACACTTTCGTACAATTTACCACGAGCTCGTAGTCGTACTCGCCGTGGATCTACTCATCGGCAAAACGAAAAATAATCTATTGACGGTTGTTAAATAATAGATTGACGAAACGGTATCTTGAATTTATTACCGAGCCCCCGATATTCGGTTACTCGGCCGAGCTTTTCTTTATCACGAGAATTTTATTGTCCCGATCCAATCACTCGAATTCACACGCACACTTTTCACACAATTTCTCCCGTTTTCGCGACCTTTCCTTCCGAGTCACAACTTACGCTAACCGGAGACAATTATACGCAACACGAAAAGTTGAGATTTTCACGTACGGCCACGACACGAATTCTTTATCGAAAATAATCGCGATCTACTCCACGAGAGCCAAGGATACGCGAAAAATTCAAGTAGTTGTTATTTTCTCCGGAGATAGAACCGTTGCCGCGACTGAGTTTCTCGATGTTTTACGAGGACGACGTTTTAATAATCAAAATAATTCCCGCAACACCGTTTTTATTTAATATGAATTTAATTAAAGAAAAGAGCTCAACAACCGAATCGGAAAGCGAGAAGGAAGTGACTTACGAGCTTTTATTAATAATTGATGATGACGGGACGTCTGTCCTGCTCGATACTTAGCAAAAATCTGACGAATTCGGGAATCGCCGGTAGAACCGTAGGCTCTCGCTCCCTCCCCTCTCGTAATACGAATATTTTCGAAGTGATTGACAGGTCCGTCGCGCGAGAAATATATGCGAGCGTGAGACGGGGCCCCGAAAGATTTCGATGATCAGGAATATTTCTAATTTGTAATTACTTTTACATTTTTACCCCTAGCTCGACTATTATAATATTTTCCCGGGACTAATGGACCTTCAAATGTCAATTTCAACCTATTTAATACGAGATAAAGTCAATCGCCGATGACTCAGATAATTATAATTTTACGGGATCTTGATTTTCGGTAGGAAATGAAATATCGAAAGTCGCCTTAATTAATACCGCCCTGATTTTCAAAATCGGAGGTGTTCAACGATGTTAACCGACAATTAATTCTCGAACCTTCTCGAGTATTCCATGTTTCGAATCCTTCCCGAAATCTCCCGATGTTTACCGATGGACTTTCCTCTGAACGAAAATGTCTTCATGATTTTGAGAGGAGTTGGAGATGGCCAACGTATGAGCTCCGCTCGAAATACGTTTCAATACGACGATGATTGGCCGCTACCTCGATCCTCGTTCTATTCCAAATGTCCTTCTCTCTTTCCTTTTCTCGATATTGCTCTCGACATGAAAATTATATAATATACGGGACGAAATTAATAAACAATCTTGTAAACTATCGCTCTAGGCAAGCCCTGTGAGATCGTTGCGTGGCCGGAGTATCGAGCTGGAGAGACATGAGCAAATTATTAGCTCGAATTATTTTTAAGGGACGGTTCAAAATAAAAAACCGTCACAAGTTATAGGTCCCTAAATAAAAAGTTCATGGGCAATCGAATATCGAATTGCGAGTTCGATTCTCCTCATTTTATTCGTGCTGTGATCGGTCGCTTAATGACAGCCAACTTCATGTTTGACTGTCACCTTAGCCACTAACAATATTAATATGTCCATCCATAGCAACCAATAAAGAAACGTATCCATGACAACTAACAAAATTATCATGTCCCTAGCAACGAAATGTCAAATGATAGCCAACTTCATGTTTGACTGTCACCTTAGCAACTAACAATATTAATATGTCCATCTATAGCAACCAATAAACAAACGTATCCATGACAACTAACAAAATTATCATGTCCCTAGCAACGAAGTGTCAAATGATAGCCAACTTCATGTTTGATTGTCACCTTAGCAACTAAAAATATTAATATGTCCATAGCAACGAAAAAAATGTCCCTAGCAACGAAGTGTCAAATGACAGCCAACTTCATGTTTGACTGTTATCTTAGCAACTAACAATATTAATATGTCCATAGCAACGAAAACAAAATTTTGTCAATTGCTGAGCAAGGAATAAACAATCGTATCAATGACGACTAACAAATAAGTATGCCTATAGCAACGAAGAAAAAAAATTGTTGATCGATTACGGGGTTTTGGAAATCACTGATCACGAATCTGAGCTTGAAATTTGAAAATTAAAAATGGCGGATCTAACATGCAACCAAAATTACAAAATATCATTTGATTAATATTTCCATAGCAACGAAAACAAAATTTTGTCAATTGCTTAGCAACGAATAAACAATTGTATCCATGACGACTAACAAATAAGTATGCCTTTAGCAACGAAGAAAAAAAATTGTTGATCGATTACGGGGTTTTCGAAATCACTGATCACGAATCTGAGCTTGAAATTTGAAAATTAAAAATGGCGGATCTAACATGGAACCAAAATTACAAAATATCATTTGATGAAATAAAAAGTTGGTAATCAGGGGTTTTCGGGGTCGCTGATTACGAATCTGATCTTGAAATGTGAAAATTTATGACGGCGGAATCAATTAAAGGAATCCAAAATTGCAAGAATCGTTCGATGAAATCTGAAGTTGATATTCGGAGGTTTTCAGGGTCGCTGATAACGTATCTGCACTTCAATTTTGTAAATTCGCGATCACGGATTAAATATGGTGGATCAAAAATACAAAAAATCGTGTAATGAAATCGAAAGTTGATACTTGGAGCTTTTTGGGGTCGCTGATAACGATTCTGCATACAAAATTGAATAATTCAGGATAGTCAATATAACCCTCCGAGTACTGACTTTTACATAGATGGAGTGCACTCCACCTATGTCGGTTTCCGTTCGAGGCCGAAGCAGAATCGGCAGACAGAAGCTACAGACGTAGAAAAGGCAGGAGAGAAATAGGCAGAGGCGGAGAAGCAGTAGCTGAGGCAGAAGAGTCGGGAACAGAGGAAGCAGAGGCAGAAGAGACAGACACAGAAGAGGCTGGAACAAAATAGGCAGAGGCAAAAGAGGCAGAAGAGGCAGAGGCAAAAAAAGCAGTGGCAAAATAAGCAGAGGTGGAAAGGGCAGAAGCAGAGGCAGAAGAGTCGGGAACAGGAAAGGTGGAGGCAGAATGGACAGACGCAGAGAAGGCAAGTGCAAAATAGGCAGAGGCAGAAAAGGCAGAGGGTAGCGAGATAGAAGCAGAAGAGGCAAAGGCATAAGATAAGGTGGAAGAGACAGAATAGGCAGAGGAAGAGGAATGAGAAGAGTTAGAAACAGAAGAGTTACAGGACAGAAAAGGCAAAGATAGAAGAAGTAGAGGCGGGAAGAGACATAGGCAGAGGCAGAGGAGGTAGAAGAGTTAGAGATAGAAGAGCCAGAGACATAATAAGTAGAGGAAGAAGAAGCAAAGACAGATGAAGCAGAGGTGGAAGAGACACAGATAGAATATGTAGAGGCAGAAGAGGCGGAGGCAGAACAAATTGACGCAAAAAAGCAGGGTAGAAATAGGCAGAGTCAAGAGAAGCAGAAGCAGAGGCAGAAGAGTTGGGAACAGGAAAGGTGGAGGCAGAATAGACAGACGAAGAGAAGGCAAGTGCAAAATAGGCAGAGGCAGAAAAGGCAGAGGGTAGCGAGATAGAAGCAGAAGAGGCAAAGGCATAAGATAAGGTGGAAGAGACAGAATAGGCAGAGGAAGAGGAATGAGAAGAGTTAGAGACAGAAGAGTTACAGGACAGAAGACGTGAAGGTAGAAGAGGCAAAGATAGAAGAAGTAGAGGCGGGAAGAGACATGGACAGAGGCAGAGGAGGTAGAAGAGTTAGAAATAGAAGAGCCAGAGACATAATAAGTAGAGGAAGAAGAAGCAAAGACAAATGAAGCAGAGGTGGAAGAGGCATAGGCAGAGGCAGGAGAGGCAAAAAAGCAGAGACATGGGTAAAAAAAGCTGAGACAGAATAATCAGTTGCAGAAGAAGCAGAGGCAGAAGAAACAGGGGCAATAGAGACCGAGCGGAGGTAGAAGAGGTCGAGGCAGAATTGGAAGAGTGAGAGAGGGAGAAAGAGATTTCATAAAGATGCTAAAACGCAAGACGCAGAGTCCGCGCGCGAAGCGCGCGTAGCTTCCCTAGTTAACTTATATTTCTCGTGGCTGGATAATCGGAACACTTTATGAATATTTTTCACAGACGTATAATGTTATCCTATATATTAAAGCTCATCACTTATTCTTACATTGAACTTCGGAATAACTTCAAACTCGCACATCCCGCACTATTCATGAAACCCCGATCCAATTTTCTAAAATATACACTGCACTTAATTGAAAAATTTCTGCTGTGTCGATACACGGGAATGATCAGTCGTGACCAAACGCGACTTGTTACTTTCTTCGCCAAGACCGCTGGGACACTGGCTTTCATGAAAATGGGTTATAGCTGGCATCAAGAGGCCTTTCATGGTGTTGTATACAGACACGTTAAATCTTCTGTGTTAGTAACTTTTGCATAATCTTGAGCCCGTCCAAAGTTTTTTCTCAGCAAATACGCCATCAATTATCCTGGTTTTGGACTCAATCGAAAGAGAATGTCTTAATTAATCTCCAGTTCAATTTCCAAAGCATCAAATGACTCTTGAGCTGCCTAATTGAACGAAATGACATTCCAATTTTACCCCCACCACCGCGAATCGTTTTATTCAGAGAAAGTATAGTCTCGGCGAGCTTCGGGCCAGCAGACGACAGGGCTGTCAATGTACTTGTCCCGAGACCCTCTACCGAGTTTCTTATTGATAAGAGGAATAGGGCATCGGTTTTTTAAATGGTTTCAAGCGAGATTTTTTGGTTATTTACGTCTGCAATATTTTCGAGTGGTGTATTTAAAATTTTCTCACGGTTTATTTGAATTTTTTTTCACTTTACAAAATAATTACAGATTCATAGTTTTTTTTTGAATAATGTTTTTTGCTAATTTGTTTCAGTTATATAGAATGAAAGAAGAAAAAAAGGAATGGTTTATAATTGTCAGGGAAAAGAAATCACTTATAGTAAGTTCGAAAATTACCATAGAAACTAAAATACGTTATATCGAGTATGCATCTCTGTCAGGTTTTACGCATGGCTACTAGAGGCACCACTTGAACTGTGCATTTTGACCGACTGTAATGCTGACATTAATTCTTCTATCAACACCAGATCGAGAAATGCTGAGAAATCGCATTGAGTCCCTTCAGTATTTAATGGACCTCGCAAATTCAAGCTCGTCTGAAATCAACAATGAATTCCGATCATTTACGTTTCTGTACCATTCCCCACAACACCTGCAGTCGTTACTGCTCATCATTGAACTTAAAGAATGATTTACTTATGGATTTTCATCACAAAAATGAGGAATTTTGGGATTTCTATTTTTTTTTCATGTGTTGCAGGTCGAATGTTGATTTTTTTTATTTTAATTTACAAAGATTGGAAATTAGAATAATGCTGAATTTTGCCAACATAGTAGGAGAGTCGGTGCTTGTCGTACTGATTTTTAAAAAATGAAGATTAGATCAGAAAGAATAGTATTTAATAAGAATAAAAATTGAAATTAGTTTTTTCATAAACTTTCAAGGATTCCCGGTTTTTCAGAATTTTTTCAGATTTTTAAGCGACTTTCAGATGTATAAAAAACATAATATTTGAAAAAACATCATTTTTTGACATAGAAACGCTGGAAATCAATATAGACAACTATAAATTTGCAGAAATTTTCTTTTTTTGGTGATGAATCTGTCAAACAATTGGAGCCCCGAAATTCAGTGGAAGCCGGTTGACCCATCTTATCCGGCTAGACCCTTTATTTATTCCGAGCCTCATAAGTATCGAATGGATTTTACGAAGTGGTAAAAAAGTTTTTTAGATATTTTTAAAGCATTTATAGAAGTTTCGTACGAAACTGTTTGTCAATGCTTGCGAATCTCATGTTTACAGACGGGAAAACCACAGAAACGCACAAGGAACCGTGTCAAATTGGGAAATCTGTTGTTATTAATTTCTCTCAGACAAAGTATTTTAAGGACCTGAAATTTTGACAGGTGATCTAGTTGATATTGATAACTGTTTTCAAATTTTTTAATCAAAATCTTTTTGTTAATTCGATTACCAGATGAACTTCCTTAATTTTAAGCTTTCCTCGTAGCATGCTTCTTATTTTTACCATAACTCAACTTTTTTCGGTGGGTGCAAGCGAAAAAAAAATATCGCCTCATTCATGCACACCCTACTATACACCTGATATTACTAAATCAGAATAAGAGTGCTGTGTGAATATTGTCATTGGCTCCCGGACTAGAAAGCATCCAAGTCAATGGCACCCCTGGTGTTGTATTTTGAACTGAACACACACGAATGACTATACTCACACGACGCGTATGATGTGACACATACATGTATATTTGCACCCTATTGACATCATCTTTAGTTTCGCCATGCATCCATGTCAGATCCTAATATTAATGAAAGGCAAAGAAAAATGCACAAAATATTGCGGATTTGAAAAATGTGTATATCAAATAAATAATGCAGAACAAATTTATTGGCAGTCAATAGTTAAATTTTTATTTTTTTGAACCGTTTATCGTCGCCGACTTTCCACAATAGCGGTGAAAGCAAGAGCTGCGATAGTAGCCCATATATATATGCTACTTATAACATATAAACGATAAAACGATTCGATGAAAAATTGTTCTATTTTTCCGACATACGAAATATATAACATTTTCCACGCCATTAAGTTTTAAATCCGTTTCAAACCCAAAAACAATTTTTTTTTTTCTATTCGGCAACTCAATACGAGTATCCTCTATACATTTTCAATCTTATCTTCCTCGTATTCAAGAATTATTATGTCAATTTATAAGGATGTGACGTAGTAAGAAGGATTCTAAAAGCTGAATGCCTCATAAATATTCGCAGCCAGGGTTTTAAATTTTTCGTTAGCAAGATTGGCTTGAAGCCAATCTGAGGCAATATCTTCGCTTTTCGGCAAGTCTCTGACTTGACCATTGATAATTGGTATTATTTTTGCCATTGGCATAGTTACTTTATTCAAATTCAGATATCCATTGGTCAAACCGTTATCAACAAGCATTTTTTCCTTGGTGACATCAAGTTCCATACATTTTGAGGGTTTGCTTGAAAAGTTGTTGGCTGACGTATCGATAAAATACTGAGAAATGTTATCAACCAGAAGTGCAAATCCGCTTCGCATTGTTGTTCTCATTAAATTTTGTACTTCTTCACTGTCGAGAAGATCGATAGTCTCTTGAATCATTTTGGCTACTATGGTATTGGCTGAATTATTTGAATCCCTTTTAATCACGTAAAATGTGACATTTTTAATAGGATCATGTTTCGTGTCAGCGGTGACACTCGATACGATCGACCAATAGATTTGTTCGACATCACGCAAAGTTAGCTTGTCCATGAGAGAAATAGATAACGTAACTTCATCTACTTTTTGATGAAGAAGACGGGCAAGTTTATCGATACCTTCGGATATAAAGTAACTGCAGACGGAAAGATATTCTTTCCTCTCTGTCTCGCCTATGTAATCACAAGTTTCAGGATTTTGCGAATTCTTGAACATTAGTCCACCTATCAGATTGAGCTCAATTCGCACGAGAACAACAAGCATGGTTGTAGCATATATTACAACAGCTGTGCGCGTAATAGCTAGGCTTTTCAATGTGTTCCAGCATGCAATCTTTTCGTCGCAACCTTTTCGCAGCTGATTCACAACACTCCCAGTGTCCAAGGTTTTCGTAATTGAATTTTTCAAACAAACCGATAGATCCAATATAGTCTGATTGCACGATCTTTCTGTCGCCTCGAAATGTTGATTTCTTCGGGTCCTCTGCAACAACTCTCTAACCTCTTGTTCTTGCCATTCTCGTAACTTGCGCTGACTGAATCTTGTTAATAGTACAAAACTTCCCGCCAACAACCCGCCAATGACGAGTTTTTTTCTGTGACGAGTCAAAAAATCTTTCAAGCTAGAAAACATTACTGACACAAATTGATTCCTGCTGGTTGGTCACACACCCTTTTGATACACCAAAGTTGAAAATTCTCTGTTGTGTTCCGCGTCGCAGTAATTCACATTTCATTCATGCTCATTACGCAATCAAAGGATCCATTTCACTCGTTCTGCATGTCTTTTATTCCCAATTGTTTTCTGGATTAGTGCTTGCTCTTGACAGTCTGTTCGTTATAAAATTTGTTGTGTCTATGAAACGTTCCACACAATTTGCAACACAGTCTTTGGTTTTGGATTCCAAGCGATGAGTTGGCTTGTCCATACAAGTTTCCCAACAAATGTCGGTCAAATTGTACACTAAACCCTGGGAATGGAGTAAGCTTGTTAGTATGTGTATTAACTCAATATGCACTGATTATATATAAAAAAACACTGAAGTAGTTGAATGTATGTACATGACAATTATAGATCCATCGGTTAAGATGTATTACAATTTCAATCCTTATAGCTACAACTGAAGGATCTGGAAGGTTATTACAAGACGGAGCCAATTACAGCAATTTGAGAACAGTCAACTGAAAAAACTCATGAGCTCAGGATACCCATACATTATCAATGTAAAGTATTTTTTCTGCCCTCCGGCCGGAAAGTAGCCACTTTCCGGCTGCGTCGGACAGAAAAATCGTATACACACCTCGGGCAGGAAAAAGTAAAGCCTCAGACCACATGTTTGTCAGCCTCGGCTTCGCCTCGGCCGACAATTACATGTGATCTGAGACATTACTTATTTTCCTGCCCTAGGTGTGCAATATACTATTTTTTCAGTTTTATACAATTCTATGGAACATGATCTCTATTTTTAACAATGTTATGAAAAAATTCTGCTGTCTTTACAGTTCACCATTTACGTGGAAAGAAACAATAATCAAATGAATGCGTATATTAAACGATGCAAACTAACCTGAAAACGCTGATTTGTCGACACGATTTCAATAAATTTTTTCAACTGTAAATCAACCACATCTTTGGAGCTTCTGTTACCAGCTAAATTCATACTTATACAATTATTATTATTGATGCCGTGATATTAGTATTTATTTTTTTCAATCCTTTTATTATCGTTACTCATTGATAATTTGATATAGCGATCATCCGTCAGTGTCAGAAAAAAACTTGGGTATCATTGTATCAATTCAGTCTCTCATCTTCTCTGTCGCCATGCTATATTTGGCTGTACAACTTCACCTCCGTGAAGTTGGCCCCCCCACTTAATTTTTAACTCCCGACTCACGACCTCTGTGAAATTGGCCGAATGATTTTGGATTTTCGACTTTTTTTTAACGTAAGTCGTTTGTCGGGCTCTTGTCGGTGATTGTCGGATCAAAATCGACGATTGTCGGAAATTAGTTAATTGGGAAAATCAAAAACAAAAATCTGTGTGAAGTTGGCCGATTTTTTTCAATTTTGAGATATATTAGATTTTCAAAAACCCAATCGATGCGCAATCGTTTGTCGGTTACGAATTTGATAGATAAAAGGTTTGTCGGATTCCTGGTCCTTAGAAAAATATGAAAAAATCATTTCGTGTAGTCTCAGCAGATTTTTTCCGAATTGACCGATAATTTATCGCTGTAGCTATTCGCACCCGTTTTTCGTACGTTTATGCGTGCGTCGTACGTTTAAAAGTGTGTCGTACGTTCAAGCGTGCGTCGTAATGGTCCAATAAATACAATTATGCATACTTCGGAGTAACATGTACTTTCGTTATCTGTATTATCGACTAACTGCAAATTTAGGCCAGAAAACGAAGCTACAAAGTGATCAGATTTTGACAAAAATACTAACAGGTAGCCGCAAATGCCAACACACGCGGAAAGGTCCCCTGATGTTAACGGCATAGTTTTGGACACGAGATTCTGAATATCTTATTTGTTAATGACAAATTAGTGAAAAAAACACACTTTTTTTAGTTTTTTGCTTACAAAACGAAAACCAATGAAGCTATGGAAAAGCAACCGATAGACGAAATGTAGAGAATAAAAATGCGAAAAGAATGAGCCCTGAAACACCCGATCAGTTAATAATTGACGGAAAAAATTGAAAAAAATCTTCAAAAAGAGACGTTTTTTCAAACATTATTATCGTCGCCATTTTTGAAAATGGATCTTTTTTTTGCACGAATTGTGGGTATTGATAGATACTTCCTCTGTGGAAAATCCAGGTGCTGTCGAATATATAGTTTTTTAGTTATGGCACTCAGAAGTCAAAAGGGACATTTTTTTCAGCAAGGCTGGATGCTCTGTAAGTCGTCCGATTTCAATTTATCAAGCCGTATTTTAAAGTAGAAGTGTTCAGCTAGGAAACGTCAATCTTCTTTTTTCGTCAACGAGTTGAAAAATAGGTGAAAATTAGCCGCAAACATGAGCAAAAGCGGCCGAGAGCGCTGAAGTGAGCGAGTGGTCGGGGTACAACAGCAGCTGCGGGAAAGGCGCTCCTATTACTATATATGCGCTGATCGACCCCCACCACTCACCCAATTCAGCGCGCTCGGCCGTTTTTGCTCATGTTCGCGGCTAATTTTCACCTATTTTTCAACATTTTGACGAAAAACGAAGATTGACGTTTCGTAGCTGAACACTTCTACTAAAAATCGGCTTGATAAATTGAAATCGGACGACTTCCAGAGCATCCAGCCTTGCTGAAAAAAATTGCCCTCTTGACTTCTGAGTGCCATAACTAAAAAACTATATATTCGACAGCACCTGGATTTTTCACAGAGGAAGTATCTATCAATACCTACAATCGTGCAAAAAAGAAAAGATCCAACTTCAAAAATGGCGACGATAAAACTTTTTGAAAAAACGTCTTCTTTTGATGTTTTTTTTTCAATTTTCTCCGTTAATTATTAACTGATCGGGTCGTTTGAGGGCTCATTCTTTTCGCATTTTTATTCTCTACGCTTCGTCTTTCTGTTGCTTTTCCATAGCTGCATTGGTTTTCGTTTTATAAGCAAAAAACTCGAAAAAGTGCGTTTTTTCTCACTAATTTGTTAATAACAAATAAGATACTCGGAATCTCGTGTCCAAAACTATGCAGTTGAAAGTCTTCACATGACCTTTCCGCGTGTGATGGCACTCGCGGTTACCTGTTAGTATTTTTATCAAAATCTGATCATTTTGTAGCTTCGTTTTCTGGCCTAAATTTGCAGTTAGTTGATAATACAGATAACAAAAGTACATGTTACTCCGAAGTATGCATAATTGTATTTATTGGACCATTACGACGCACGCTTGAACGTACGACACACTTTTAAACGTACGACGCACGCATAAACGTACGAAAAAGGGGTGTGAATAGCTACAGCGATAAATTATCGGTCAATTTGGAAAAAATCAGCTGACACTATACGAAATAATTTTTTCATATTTTTCTAATGACCAGAAATCCGACAAACCTTTTATCTATCAAATTCGTAACCGACAAACGATTGCGCATCGATTGGGTTTTTAAAAATCTAATATATCTCAAAATTGAAAAAAATCGGATAATTTCACACAGATTTTTGTTTTTGAATTTCCCAATTAACTAATTTCCGACAATCGTCGATTTTGATCCGACAATCACCGACAAGAACCCGACAAACGACTTACGTTAAAAAAAAGTCGAAAATCCAAAATCAGTCGGCCAAGTTCACAGAGGTCGACTCCCGGGCTGCGGTCCGAATTGTGCATACAGCGTTCACAGCGCGCTAACACCCGGTCCGAACCTCTGTGAACTTGGCCGACTGATTTCGGATTTGAGACTTTTTTTTAACGTAAATCTTTCGTCGGGATCGGCCCCCTGGCACTTCTATGGCCGCGGTCCGAATTGTGCGAATAGCGCTCAAACGAACCCGATATGTATATACTCGCCGGGTTACGCTGTACGCTTTGTACGCTTTGAGCACAATTCGGACCGCGGCCTATATGATTCTTATACGGACCTTTCTTCCGTTCTATGCGCCGTAAATAGTTCGCACTGCGCGGCGCTGGCATGCTTCCGCTGTAACACTCCGAGCGGGAATTATGGGTAAATTCAAATTGTGTTGTTCGGGGATCCGATTGACAAGGAGCTGAAGCTCGCCTTGCGAACTTTCCCATAAATAATTAAACAAAAGGGAATTGGAGGTAGAAAATGGTTCCCTGGCCTGTCAGCGGACTTACTAAAAATGAGTGCGCGGACCCGCCCGTCCGGTAGGGACAAAATCAGACTAACCAGCGCTAAGTCCTTGGACCAAATATCCACTTCCGGTTGGTAGTCCGTGGACCGTTCAGTGGTCGGTCCGGCTAGCCCCCCGCGGACTGTTCAGCTAGCCCCCCTTTTTAGTCCGTGGACCGTGTAGACCCGGTTCGCGGACCGTGTCGGATATCCCTGTAGGAAAGTCCACGGACCGTGTTTACACGGTCCACGGACTGCTCGGCTGTCCCACTGGGACAGTCCGCGGACCGATGAGTGGTCGCTTCGCGGACCGCTCCGCTATCCCTCCGGGATGGTCCACGGACCGATGAGTGCCCTAGCGGATCGTGCGACCGAAATTTCGGTAGTGGTTGGACATTTGAAGACCGAATTTTAGGGTCGTTACGACCAAGTGCCAAATAGTCGTTACGACTGAAAATTCTTGGTCGTAACTACCCAATTCGGTACAAAACGGTCAGTCGTAACGACTGAAATATTTTAGTCGCAACGACTCATCTTGGGGGCCGGCCCACCGGTCGTTACGACTGAAATATAAGCGAAAAATGTTACACATGGAGAATTCCCCATTTCGTAACAAAGTTCGACACTCTCGTACGACAAAAATCGTGAAGAGCTTTGGATAGATTATGTGATTCGGCTATATGCCAGATCGCAGGAGCACAGGCGAAGCAACGTCGACAATATATAATCGCCAGGGGTGCAATGCGCGAACGGGAAATTCTATTCCCTGCGCGGCGCTGCGGCCGAAAAACGAAGCTCAGCAAAACGAAAACGACGCCCAACCCTTGCACAATTGCAGTGGAGTAAGCACGGTCTTACATACAGGTCTGGAAACTAAGCGAAATTTGCGTGGTGGGGGCAAATAGGATTTCGAGGTTAGATTCACTCACGAAACCCTACCGCAGCGACAACAAGTGTCAGTGATGCGAATTATATTTCACTTCCATAACGGAACCACCCCCACTACGAGAGTTTCCAGACCTGTATGTAAGACCGTGGGAGTAAGCCTGGGTGCTGAGCTTCGTTTTTCGGCCGCAGCGCCGCGCAGGGAATAGAATGTCCCGTTCGCGCATTGCACCCCTGGCGATTATATATTGTCGACGTTGCTTCGCCTGTGCTCCTGCGATCTGGCATATAGCCGAATCACATAATCTATCCAAAGCTCTTCACGATTTTTGTCGTACGAGAGTGTCGAACTTTGTTACGAAATGGGGAATTCTCCATGTGTAACATTTTTCGCTTATATTTCAGTCGTAACGACCGGTGGGCCGGCCCCCAAGATGAGTCGTTGCGACTAAAATATTTCAGTCGTTACGACTGACCGTTTTGTACCGAATTGGGTAGTTACGACCAAGAATTTTCAGTCGTAACGACTATTTGGCACTTGGTCGTAACGACCCTAAAATTCGGTCTTCAAATGTCCAACCACTACCGAAATTTCGGTCGCACGATCCGCTAGGGCACTCATCGGTCCGCGGACCATCCCGGAGGGATAGCGGAGCGGTCCGCGAAGCGACCACTCATCGGTCCGCGGACTGTCCCAGTGGGATAGCGGAGCGGTTCGCGAACCGACCACTAATCGGTCCGCGGACTGTCCCAGTGGGACAGCCGAGCAGTCCGTGGACCGTGTAAACACGGTCCGCGGACTTTCCTACAGGGATATCCGACACGGTCCGCGAACCAGGTCTACACGGTCCACGGACTAAAAAGGGGGGCTAGCTGAACAGTCCGCGGGGGGCTAGCCGGACCGACCGCTGAACGGTCCGAACGGTCCACGGACTACAAACCGGAAGTGGATATTTGGTCCAAGGACTTAGCGCTGGTTAGTCTGATTTTGTCCCTACCGGACGGATTCATTCGGTCCGCTGACAGGTCAGGGTTACTTTTATTTTATAAGTGAGTGTTCTTTTCTCCACGGTTGACAATGTTCTTCTCCTCAATCTTTCTTTCTTCGCTCAACTCTCATTCTTCCATTCCTTGAGTCTCTGCGCAGACTCCACACGCTCTTTTCATACGTTAACCGATCACGACGGTCGTTTTCCTCCCACTCATGACTTCCTTGGTCCCACGACCCACAACTCGCTTTCACACGCTCACGCAATGGTCTCGTTGTACGCTTGTCCATAAGTATCGATGATTGATATATCCTAGACTAATGTTTATAAAATCACAACGGGCATAGAGTTTCTTAGTTTGAAGTTGTTTATATAAAGTACCAAAAGCAAGCCTTATCATATTTCACATGGCGTAAAAGAATATCATACTTATACTGAGAATTTAACTATTTATTTATAACATGCGTAGTCCGACGTATTTCTTATCGATCATTATTTATTGCTTAGTATATAATTTATTCTATAGTCACCAAGTCAACCACGTCACTCACGTTCCTCTCATTTCCTTAATAAACAATCAACTTATTTGCATAATAATTAACTATGAGCAAATGAATGTACGAGTAGTAGATTTGCGCTTTCGCGGTTTTTGCACAGAAATTAGCGCACTCTAGCGACGAATTCTGCATTCGTCACACCGCGCTTGTGCCCCCGAACCCCTCGCCGGCTATAATGGCCATTAGGTCAACCGACGACTGGATTAGTTGAGGCTACTTGTAATTATTCGTTAATTAATTGTGTCTTGTCTCGCGTGCGCGCAGTAACAATAACATTTTTTGACACATTTAATAACGAACAATTAAAAAATAGCTGAACATTAACATATAAATTTATAAAGTATATACAGAATATCTAGCCTGTTGTGTATATATTAAACCACGGTCTTACATACAGGTCTGGAAACTCGGCCAAAATCAAGTGGTGGGGGTAGGACGCTTATGGAAGCACTGGAGTAGTTTTAAATTCCGTCACTACTCGTCTCTCCGATCTATCCGCCTACTGTGCATTCTCAAACCCAACCTCAAAACCCCCGTGTCGGAATATTGTGCTGTCATACGTTGTGTTGTGCTCCGGTTGAGCTCAAAATTATATTATTAAATTAAAAAAAAGAAAAGATTTTTGAAAAATTGGCAAAAATGCCAAGACGGTGCGTGGTTCCTTATTGCAATACCGGCCGCAAAGCCGATAATGCGAAGGTGTCATTTTTCCACATTTTATTCCTTCTAATTATTTCAATTTAAAAAACTCGAACCTCTGCTAAAGGAAAATAAAAAACTACGAGTTTACTAAAATATTTGTTTTTATTATTTAAATAAGAAATATACTTACATATTTATTATTAATGGCAGTTGCAACTAACATACTTAGCGGCCGTATTTATATGATAAAAAAAAAAGAGAAAGACATGGGGATTCGAACCCAAAATATCTTGATAATACGCAAGGATCTTAGTCACTGAGCCACAATCGACACATTGTAGGTATATTTCAAAATCTCTCATGTGTTTCGCATCCGCTTGGGTTGAAAAGCTAGCGCTGTCTCTATCTCACTTCCCCCACCCATCGTCATCGCGCCGGAGTTTAGATCGCAGCGATCACAGAGGACAAAATATGATTTACACGTCTGGCATCAATAAGCGAACTACCCCCACTACGGGAGTTTCCAGACCTGTATGTAAGACCGTGTATTAAACTTATCGTTAAAACAACAGGCTAAAAATTTAGTACATATTTACTACATTCACATGCATGTATATATGCAATTATTTTTAAGTTATTTATTATTTTCAAGAGACTCGGTATAGTCACGGGACAAGTACATTGATCATATTTATCATGAAATGAAATGTGCGCGGTCGCAGCACGGACGGCGCGGAGTACTGTCAGCGCCACGTAGCGGCTGGCGCCATTGAGAGACTAGCCAGCAAGCTGAGTGCCAGGGGGCCGGTCGGGATCTTGTCGGTGATTGTCGGATCAAAATCGACGATTGTCGGAAATAGTTAATTGGGAAAATCAAAAACAAAAATCTGTGTGAAGTTGGCCGATTTGTTTTCAATTTTGAGATATAATAGATTTTCAAAACTCTAATCGATGCGCAATCGTTTGTCGGTTACGAATTTGATAGATTAAAGGTTTGTCGGATGCCCGTTCATTAGAAAAATATTTAAAAATTATTTCGTGTGATATCAGCCGATTTTTTCCAAACCGTTACATATTGTCCAGAGCCTAATCGGGCGAAGCCCGCATAGCAGACACAGCTAGTATTGAATAAAATTGTTTCATTTTACATTCGATAATGGATCCGGAAAGTGCATCGTATATTCTTTTTTCGTACGTAGGAATAAGTGATTTTAAAGAACAGAAGCCATGATTTTAAAATTGACGTTCAATATTAATTCAATTTGTAAGAATACTCGATGAAAATATTGTCAGATACAGAAAAAATATTCAATGCCGAGGACAAATATTATGTGAAAATTTTGAAACTTTTCTAATTCATTTTTTCCATTATGAAAAAAAATATGATTGTCAAATTATCGCTTTAAAAAGTCGGTTTCGGATTTTGCCAACTTGTATAAACTTTGACCGTACTGTTCTTTTTAATTCTGACTTCGGAAAGTATAAATTATCGCTGTGGCTATTCGCAACCTTTTTTCGTACGTTTAAGCGTGCGTCGGACGTTTAAACGTGCATCGTATGTATGAGCGTGCGTCGTAATTGTCCAATAAATAGAATTATGCATACTTAAGCCAGGAAATGAAAGGTTTGATTTTCACAAAAATACTAACAGGTAACCGCGAGTGCCATCACACGCGGAAAGGTCGCCTGATGTTAACACATAGTTTTGGACACGAGCTTCTGAGTATCTTATTTGTTATTAACAAATTAGTGAAAAAAATGCACTTTTTTTAGTTTTTTGCTTATAAAACGAAAACCAATGGAGCTATGGAAAAGCAACCAAAAGACGAAATGTAGAAAATAAAAATGCAAAAAGAATGAGCCCTAAAACGACCCGATCGGTTAATAATTAACGAAAAAAATTGAAAAAAAAAAAACATAAAAAAAGACGTTTTTTCAAAAATTTTTATCGTCGCCATTTTCGAAGTTGGATCTTTTTTTTGCACGATTGTAGGTATTGATAGATACTTCCTCTGTGAAAAATGCAGGTGCTGTCTGATATATAGTTTTTTAGTTTTTTAGTTTAAAGTAGAAGTGTTCAGCTACGGAACGTCAATCTTCGTTTTTCGTCCAAATGTTGAAAAATGGATGAAAATACAGATAACGAAAGTACATGTTACTCCGAAGTATGCATAATTGTATTTATTGGACCATTACGACGCACGCTTGAACGTACGACGCACGCATAAACGTACGAAAAAAGGGTGCGAATAGCCACAGCGATAAATTATCGGTCAATTTGGAAAAAATCAGCTGACACTACACGAAATGATTTTTTCATATTTTTCTAATGACCAGGAATCCGACAAACCTTTTATCTATCAAAGTCGTAACCGACAAACGATTGCGCATCGATTAGGGTTTTGAAAATTTAATATATCTCAAAATTGAAAAAATCGGCTAACTTCACACAGATTTTTGTTTTTGATTTTCCCAACTAACTCATTTCCGATAATCGTCGATTTTGATCCGACAATCACCGACAAGAGCCCGACAAACGATTTACATTTAAAAAAAGTCTCAAATCCAAAATCTGAGGCTGAGGTCACAGAGGTAGTCCGAATCGTGCTTTCAGTGCTCAGAGTTTGTACTGAAAATTATATGACGTCACGGATAGCGGCATTTCCGAGCGCTCAAACGACCATGCCTCGGATAGTGAGCACCGTGAGCGTGAACACACTTCGTCAGTATTTCAAAAGCAAGGAAGTCTTTTGGCGCCCTCCGCCATCCAAAAATGTGCCTCATCCAAACGTCAATTCCCTGATCCGTATGATATTAAGGAGTTCGGTACAAAAGGCTAAATGTTAAGAAATAGATCAAACTTGGTGATAATGTTCCTCAACATCAAGTACGAAAACACAATTTTCTTCTACTTGGTTATCGAGTAATTACGCATTAAAGCAGATTTCTTATGCCCGGAATGTGAACCTATATATGGAAACGCTATGCTTATACACGTGAACTTTAGTTTTCAATTACTCGATAACTGTGTAGAAGAAAAATCTGAAAAAAATTGTATTTTCAAATTTGGCACTAAAGTATATGTGTAATGTTTAGAATTTTATAAAATTCTAAACAT
The DNA here is from genome assembly GCA_037893425.1 of Campoplex nolae. Lineage (NCBI taxonomy): Eukaryota > Metazoa > Arthropoda > Insecta > Hymenoptera > Ichneumonidae > Campoplex > Campoplex nolae. Next base: position 28,420 of record JBBLXU010003703.1, on the reverse strand, counting down.
TTTGAAATTTTTTGCGTTTTTAACATGGTTTATCATGGCAACATTGTATCGCCTGTACCGAAACTCCTTAAAAAATATCAATGTCGGTCGAAATTTGCATTATGATGGAAAACACCGTGAAGAGATGATATTTTTGTCACCTCAAAATGCAGAAAGAGCCGGAAGAGGAAAGTATATCGTAACGAGTTGGAGTGCAATTAGTATGCATCTCATGTTCATGGGCCATTCTAATTAGAAAGTACTAATTTTTTTTGGCTCGTGTTTTAAGATAAACAACATTCGCAATATTATTTCGAAAAACAACGAACTCTCACTCGTCGGGAAATATAAATAGAAGTCGATAGGTTATGTTGACTGTTGACTAGACTGATGCAAAATAAATTTTTTTTTTTTTTTACCGGCTCTTACCCTTGTTTTCTTTAGGTATTGGTAAAAGAAAAATTCTGTTAAAAAATGAGTTCGATTGCTCAATTTTTAGAGGTGACTATCTCAACTTTTGTACATTTTAAATGCATTTTTCGATTTTCTACGCAATTTTCCATATATTAATGAATGATATTTATTATATTAACATGAAATTATAGAAGGCATTATTCTGGAACATCATTCGACCACACATTACGCATTAAAATTGTTATCTGAACGATTGCACCCAAATTATTAAATACAAAAGTATGGAATCACTGAAAAAAAATTCGATCCGCACTAAAAGTTTGATATCTCTTTGAAAAATGAAGACATTTCGATTCATCACACGGCGTTTTGAAGAGAACAAACCTACATTCATATGTCTATTTCTAAATTTTTTTTACGATCATTTTTCGATGTGGTACGCACTTTCAAAAACGGCTGTTTTCCGCCTTTTTTGGGCTGCGTAAAATTGGACCCATGGCCCGGCTTGTGGATATATTAATAGAATATCAATGTCAGTCGAAATTTGCATTATGATGGAAAACACCGTGAGGAGATGATATTTTTGTCATCTCAAAATGCAGATAGAGCCGGAAGAGGAATATATCGTAACGAATTGGAGTGCAATTGGTAGGCACATGGGCCATTCTAATTAGAAAATACTAATTTTTTATTGGCTCGTGTTTTAAGATAAACAATATTCGCAATATTATATCGAAAAACAACGAACTCTTACTCGTCGGGAATCATTCACCACTTTCAACTTTTTAAATGTGTTAAGACATTGTTGATAATCAAGATTTGATTCCCATGTATTTGGATCAGTATTCAAGAATAATAAGGGAGATTCCCTTATGGATTCTTAAATGCTGATCCAAATACATGGGAATATAATACAGATATACAAAATCATATCACGCACGAAATCCAGCACAAAAACAAGCGTCGTGTGCAGGTCCCTTTACGCGATTCCTGAGTACATATATTATATTTTTGGTATACGTGACCTTGTGTTGCTTGAAGGATCCCAATCACAGGAGCGATGTTGAAGGCCGATGAAATAATTGTTGTTTCGATGATATTTTGTGAAATACAAAATATATAATATTTATTCGCTATTAATTACACTTGATTTGTTACAGTTTGTTTTTTTACATTAGATGAGTTAAGAATTAGAACGTCGTCGTTTTAACGTTTACTGCTCGGAGTTAGCGATTTAGTAAAGATTTCGGAAAAACGGTTAACAAAGCGTTGAGTTTTTGAAGTTTATCGGTTAACCGCGAGCTAACTCTGACTTCTATTAGTCAAGTGAACGAGAAGTAGTCAAGAAGCGATGAGAATGTGTATAGAACTGCTTAAAATGTTGTAAGTCAGTTGTTTTTATTAAATCGGACTTTTTGAGAGGATTCCGTGGAAGGGAGTGATTTTGTTATAGTCCTTTTCTGGGATTGGATAGTGGATTGATAAAATGTTTCTCAGGCTTTGTTATTGGTGGATGTAGTGGGGGAAATGAATTAGAGTATTTCCATTGGTTTAAGACTTTTGAGATATAAGGATTTTACGTGAGGATCTGGTCCAGTTCTAACGATAGGGGGTGGGTTGGACCGGGTGTTCACGTGAGTTAGAACTGCGAGGTAAAGTTCGTTTTTTTGGTGATTAGATTATTGTAGGATCGAGAAAAGCGTATGGGAATTTTTGCGTTTGGATTTTCTTGGCGTCGTCTCGACGGCGCGACGAGTGTGATAAGGATATCTGGTATTTTCCAGGATGTTTTCGAGCCGTAGCTGCGTAGATAATTATGACAAGATGTTTTCTAGGAAGCTACGTATTGCGTATGAGAACTTATTTATTTATTTATATTGCTTATTTATTTATTCTTACTAATATCGACAAATGAGGATGTTAGCGGAGTTTGCGTATCAGCTGTTGGTACGTTATTATCGGAAAGTAAGAAACCGTGAGAAAAAAAAGAGGGTCACACAAGCGTGTAGGCTAGGACGTAACACCTCCCTTCTTTAGATTGAGCGTCTCGCTCAATTAGATTAATATGAAACTTAATCGTAAAATATTATGTGAAAAGGTTGTACATCGTCGTTTATCGATTTACATTGAGTCGAGTACCATTTATATTTAATATTATGATACATTATACGAGTGTGACATTAAATTGTCTGATTAATATAAGATATAGAGAAATATATTTTTTGTGTTTGAAAAAGGTAAGTTGTAACAAGAGATTTTCTAAACGAGTATGTTGCAATAATAAGAGTTATTAACGTAATATTCGCTGAGTACATTTTTCTTTAGAAATATATATCTTAAATGCTATAGTGAGTTTTATGATTTATGATAACTCCAGAGTTCGATGGGTTTACTGTTTGTCGTAAGGATGGGATATTCTGTATGGGGTTAGTGTGCTATTTTAGCTCGGTCGCAATGAATAATTTTTCTCTTTTTATTTTCGAGTTCGATTTCAATATCATTTTGATCTGGGAAAGTCCATGTAATTACGTATGGACCTTTATAATTATCGTCAAATTTACCAGTTTTTGGGTTTTTTACTAAATAGATTTTATCACCGACGTTGAATTTTACTTGATGAATCTTTTTGTCGTAATGAGCTTTTGATTTTTGTTTCGCGATTTCTAACAAGGAAAGTCTTTCCGCTGACCCCCTTCGATTTCGATGAAATTTAAATATGTTATTCTACATCAAAATCTAAGAGACACGTATTTTTTTTATCGGCGGAAAAACGTTTCTAGGGGGTGAAATTATCCCTTAAAGTTGAGACCTCCAAGGGGTAGTTTTCAGGTTTCACCTATTTTTACTCGAGATAATCGAATGCACCCAAATGGATAATTTACTTAATGATAAACGATGAAAAATGCAACTGGTTTCATATCGGGGGGTTGCATAGAAAAAAAGTTATAGGGGTTGAAATTCACAAAATCATTGTAACAAAAAAACTATTGCACCTATCTCGATGGATTCAATTGCACTTTGACGAGGGCTAAAAAATAGTAGATACGGATTTTTTCGTTTTTCTCGCAAATCAAGTTAAGGGGGTGAACTACCCCTATATATGTCTACATTAAATCTCAGTAAAACGGAAGTATTTCTTTTTTTTCTGATTCAATGTCTACCGTACAGCGAACATGGAAGGAATGGAAAGAATTGTTAAAGGATGCCTTTCCGAGCACTGTAGGGATCCGGCGAAAATATCAGGAGATGACCGACAGAAAAAGACAGCCACGAGAGTCCATCGAAGTATACTTCCACGCCAAGGTAGGGCTGGTAAGACAATGTCGAATGGATGACGTAGATATAATTGAGTTCGTAACAGAAGGATTAAACGACAACAGTATGATTCAATCGTTGAGTATTCAAGAATTTCCGTCGCTAAAAGCTCTCCTGTTGAGTTTTAAAAGAATGGAAGACCGCATAAAAATGTCTAAAGCCGAAGATACAAGTCGGAAAACGACGAATACAAAAGAGGGAGAATTTCGACGAACAAACTCACAACGACCCCCAAAGAAGCCAGAAAAAAATGAAAAGGGAGAACCGCTTCGCTTTAATTGCAACGAGTATGGACATTTTTCACTTCAGTGCTCGAAGGAACAGAGACGTAAGCGATGCAATAAATGCAATAAAGTTGGACATTTCGCTGCAAAATGCACGGAGTCCAAAATTGAAACGAAACAGGCGACCAAAAATCTGCAAACTCTTCACATTGCTGCTGAAAATCCAGGAACTTCGAGTGGAGACGGCGATTCGTCGCGAGGCAGAACGGAAGAAACGAACGAAACTGAGACTACGGCGACAAGGGGTGATGTTCCATACATATTGACAATAGCAAAGCCAGGGGAAACAGACGGAAACCTCAAATATTTCACGGATGCTACAGTAAACGGAGAGAAAATACGAGCCTACGTCGATTGTGGAAGCAAATGTACAACGTTGCGTGAGGAAGACGCACGAAAACTTAACGTAGAAACGCGAAATCTTGACGAACCACCCGTCATTGAAGGTTGGGGTTCGGGCAAAGTTCGAGTTACAAAAGTAACGGACATACACTTAATCATCGATAAAGCACAAGCGACAGTTTCAGCCTACATTGTTTCAGATTTCGTGCAAGAAATTCCGTTGCTTGTAGGACAAACATTTACGGAGTTACCGAACGTTACGATAGTCAAACGCAAAAATTATATACGAGTTTTTCAAGAGGACATCGATGTTGAAGATGACTTTGGAAAACTCACGAGCCTTACAATTCCACAATTGGGAGAGAAGAAAATCAGCCTATGGGCAAAAGAACAAGTTGTACTTCCACCGAACTACGTTGGATTCATCGGTGTCTACACGGATACGACGAGAGAAGTTTCGGACTTGTTTATCGACTGGCAACAACGAATGGAGGGCAATAAACAACATTTCATACCGAGATGTGTTATATCGCTGAACAACGAAAAAGTGACTCACGTACCAGTTGTGAACAACTCTAAAGAAAATATCCTCTTCAAACCAGGCGAACGCGTTGTTCGTGCCGACAGCTGCGAGTTGGATGCTACGACCACTCATTCAACTATTTTTCACCTCGAGAACCAAAATTTAGAACCATTGCCAGAAGATTCTATACAAGTGGATCCGAGCTTGACTAAGCCTCAACGTGATCAGCTTATTGATTTACTGCAACAATATCGAGATGTGTTTGCGATGAACGGTCAAGAATTGGAAGTGGCACGAAACGCAGAAATGAAGATTGAACTCACTTCCAAGGAACCAATAACGTTCAGACCATATCGGATATCACATCAAGAACGCAAACTGGTCAACGACATGATTGCGGAGCTAAAAGACTGTGGCATAATCATTGAATCAAATTCGCCATACTCGTTTCCAGTTTTGATGGTGAAGAAGAAGACAGGAGAATCACGCATGTGCGTCGATTATCGAGCACTTGATAAAGTAACAAAAAAGGACAAATATCCTCTTCCGCTCATCGACGACCAATTGGAACGACTAGCGGGTAGTAAGTATTTTACGAGCTTGGACATGGCCATGGGCTATTATCAGATACCTCTAGCTAAAGAATCTCAAGAATTGACAGCATTCGCCACGGCGAATGGTCACTACCAATTTACACGAGTTCCATTTGGATTGGCAAACGCTCCAGCTGTATTTCAAAGGATGATAAACACGACGTTGGGCCCGCTGGCCTATAGTATCGCTCTAGCGTACATGGACGACATTTTGATACCAACAAGAACGTTCGAAGAAGGATTGGTCCATTTGGAACAGATATTGAAAGTCTTTCGCAGAGCGGGACTTAAATTGAAATTGACGAAGTGTAAGTTTTTGCACGAAAAAGTAACCTTTTTAGGATACGATATATCCGAACGAGGCATTCAACCTGGAGACTATAAGTTGAAAAGCGTCGAGAATTTTCCGAAACCGACGAATGAACATGAGGTTCGAAGATTTGTTGGACTGATGAGTTACTTCAGACGTTTCATTAAGAATTTTGCTATTCATGCAGCGCCATTGACGAGATTACTTCGAAAAGACTCGAAATTTGTGTGGAATCAAGATCAAGACGATGCGTTTCAGTTTTTACGAAAAAAACTAACAGAGAAACCAATCCTCGCTACGTTCATGCCGAACATGCCGATTGAGCTGCACACAGACGCTAGTAAGGAGGGACTCGGCGCAATTCTTTTACAAGAACAGCACGATGGAACATTGCGACCTGTTTGCTACGCGAGTAGGCAAACTACCGAAAACGAACGAAACTACCACTCTTACGAACTGGAAACCCTTGCTGTGGTGTGGGCTTCTGAGAAGTTCCGAGCATATCTTATTGGCGAAAAATTTATTGTCATAACAGATTGTAATTCTGTTCGCAGTACATTTTCGAAAAAGGACTTGATACCAAGAATCGCGCGATGGTGGTTACGTCTACAAGAGTTCACATTTACCGTGGATCATCGGCCAGGAACGCAGATGAGTCACGTGGATGCTTTGAGTCGTGCACCGTGGGGAGAACCTGAAGAGATTGAAGAAACGAACGGACTGACGATCCTAACCAACGATATAAAGATTAACGATTGGATATCGGTCGCACAACGAACTGACCCGAAGTTACGAGCAATCATAGACAAATTGCTCAACCAAAATGGAAAAGATCCTGATTTCGTATTAGAGAACGGCAGACTTTTCAAACGCGAGGAAAACGACGATGGGGTTAAACTCAAATGGGTCGTACCTGAAAAAGCGAGATGGCAGATACTCAAGAAAAACCATGATGACATCGGACACTTTGCGTTAGACAAGACTTTGGCAAAAATTAAGGAGTCTTACTGGTTTCCAAGGATGCGACGCTACGTAAAAGGTTACATCGGAGCGTGTTTGCCCTGCCTACGACACAAGCATCCAGCAGGCAAACGACCGGGGAAGTTGCACTCCATAGACAAGATTGGACAACCGTTTCACACGATACACATCGACCACCTTGGTCCATTTGTCAAGAGTAAACGAGGAAACAGCTACCTCGTTGTTGCTGTCGACGCTTTTACAAAATACGTGATGCTGAGAGCAGTTAAAAGTACGAAGTCAGTGCCAGCGATTCGGTTTTTACAGGACATAATCCTTTTTTTTTGGAGCACCGACACGACTTATATCAGATCAAGGGACCGCATTCTCTAGTCAAGCGTTCAAGACGTTCTGCAAAGAAGTTGACATCGTGCACGTATTAAATTCAACAGCGACTCTGAGAGCGAACGGGCAAGTGGAGAGATACAACCGTATGATTACTCCCGCGCTAGCAAGTATGACTCAAGACGATGAAGGAAGGGATTGGGATGTTCACGTGCGGAGCTTACAATGGGGAATCAATAACACGATCCACAAGGTAACACGACAAACTCCCTTTTCCTTATTATTTAATTATACACCGAGGAGCATAACTGGAGATGGACTTGAAAATGAAATTAAAAGCGAACAATGTATGGACGAAAAACGACAACGAGCGATTGAGCTGATCAGGAGCGATCAATTGTGTCAAGGTATCCGTTACAACTCGAAAAGAACCAAAGCTCAACAATACTTACCTGGAGATCTGGTAATGGTAGAACGAGCACCTACAGCTACTGGACAATCGCTGAAATTGGCAGAAAAATTTAAAGGGCCGTACGTTGTCACTGATGTGTTGCCACACGACCGATATCGAATAGAAGATCTTCCTGGACTCAAGAATACACAACGATTTTACTCCAATACCGTACCGATCGATAAAATGAAGCGATGGGATCTGTTTGAGGTGGATGCTACCAGTGACGATGAAGTTGCTTCCGGCAACGAAGATACCGCAGATCTATCTGAAACGGACGAGATTCCGACCGAATCGAATACACCTAACTTGACCAAAGACGACGTTGTTGGAGCTCACGACATTGCTAGAAACGAACAAGAGACAGATGAGACAGAATCGTCGCAATCAGTTCGCAAACAGCCTCTTCGCAATCGAAGAAAACCAAAGCGCTATATGGATTAAAAAAAAAAATGAGAACGTTTAATTTCAATTATTTTAAAGTTTCAGTTTATTTTTATTTACGCTGTTAAAAAAAAAAAAAAAGTGATGGCAAATCGAGGACGATTTAATCAAAGGATAGCCGAATGTAAGCGTGCGTGTCGTGTATGTACGTGGCGAAGAGGAGGGGATAATGTAGAGGAAGGGGACTGAGTCCCAAGCAGTATCGGTATGGCCACGAACCTGACCACACGCGTTATATCACTTGATGTTAATAAATATAATTATTTCTATCCATTACGCGCTCGACTCGTTTTAATTTGTTTTTATCCCGCCCACGACTAACGCGAAACTACGATAATAATTACAAAAATTAGCTAGCAGCGGGAACTAACATAAATATCACATGCACTAAATTGTAAGTATACTGGAAGGACCCCTGCCATGAGAAAAGCACAGGCTACTCAGGAGACCAAAAATGCTACCTCTGTCCTCGTTTTGGGGTGTAAGTCTGTCCCCCCCACCGCAAGTAGTGAGTGCAGTCTACAAAAAAGTTTATGACAAAACTTTTTGCGCGCATCGGAATACTGTCTATGAAGTTTTTTATAACCAGATAGCCAAACGACGTACGGTTCTGGTACGTCTCATAGTGGCCATCTCTCTCTACCTGCCCGTTGGCCAATACAACCTTATGGGAGTGCGCGTTCCAGTATTATTATAGTTCAGTGGCTCGCACAGACACGCTTATTTTCTAACGAATATCTTATTGGTTTAAATGTTTATTTTTGGATCAATAAATGCAGCATATATGATTTGAAGAATATTTGAAATAGCGAATTCAAAAGTCGGAAGAGAAGTTAACCATTTCAGACATGAATTTGTAGTCTGCACCGATTTTGATGGAAATTGGTATCCAAAGATTTTAGGGGTCGTTGATTACAAATGCGGCATTTGGTTTTCAAAATTCAAAATGGTGGATCCAATATAATGGACGTTAAATTGTAAAAATTATCAATCTTCCTAAAACTACGTATCTAGGGGTTTTTGAGGTCAGTGTAGAGTCTCAGCTCATTGGACTTTTTTTGTAGCAAACGTGTTTCTCTACAAAGTTATCATGTGAATTTTTTTCATATATTCTAAACCTAAGCGTTACAGCCGTATCGACAGATATTGCCATATAATTTTCACCGTTAGTAATGATAGTGCGGAAAATATTGAACTTACGGACTTGGTGCAATGTATTTTATTATAGAGCATCAAGTTTCTTAGACAAATCTGTTTGACAAATATTTCCACATCAAAACTCGCAGAGTGGTACCAATAATAATACAAATAATCATTTTAAGTTTTATTGCGAAATGTATATATTAATTAAATTATGTAGACTGTGTATGATGAACGAGCCACTACCGCGTCTCTTGATTACAAAAGTTTGCGCAATTGTGTACAATCACTTATGAATTTTTATAAAAATAGAAGATGAATTTGCTCTCAGGTGTTTCAGCGGCTCAAAATTCTTCGTAATTGGTACATCCATGCTCAATTTAACGGTCATTCATACTGTATCAAGGAGTGTACAGGAACCCCAATTTTATCGCGACCTTTCAAGGACAAAAGCTCCATTACGACAAAACATTCGACGATCTCTGCACCACAGCCTTTCAAAAGTTCAACTGCTGCTCCCATTGAACCTGTTATCAGAATGTAAAAAGTGTATTGATTAAAATGACTGCACAAATCACAAAACTGGTAAAAATCTGAAAAAAACTGAATAACTTGAAGAATTTCGTGAATACAGAGCATTACAAACAGTGTAAAAAGATTGATGATGAAAAAATTTAAAAAAAATCAAGAAATGTGAAATAAAAATGGAAAACAAAAAAAAATTCACTCAAAATGACGTATTTGAAAGAAGAAAAACTTAAAAATGAACTGGAAAATAATCATAACGAACTCCCTCGGGATTTCTTTTTTTTTTTATCTGAAAATATTTATTAATGAACAATTGAACGACAATTATGATAGCTGATACGAAATTTAGGAGATGATGGAAGACGTCTCCTAAATTATTGTGCACAGTTTAGAAAACAACTCCCAACATGCCCTAAATTCCATATCAGCTGCCATAATTATCGTTCAATATTATTCGCTGATAAATATTTTCAGATTGAAAAAACGAAATCCTGAAGGAGTTTTTTATGATTATTTTCTAGTTCTTTTTTTTAGATTTACTTTTTTCAAATACACTATTTCGGGTCAGGAGTTTTTTTTGTTATTTTTTTTCAACAATTTTTGTTTCACACTTTATAAATTTTTTTTTCAAGTGAAACTTATTTAGCTACGGTTTTTTCATTTCTGCATGTCATGAGAAAAAACGTCACGAAATGTTATGTTCAGACAAAAATTGTGACTAAAAAAAAACACTTCCCACCACGGATCGACCGCAGAACCTCATACTGTCGAGGCTCGCACGTTACTTTTTTTTCCCAAAGATATTTATTTCGAACAAATGTACAGTATGATCCAAAGGAATCGTTCGCTGAAATAAATACCGCCGAATAAAAGTTCCAAGCGGCGAAAAATTAAAACCCGGCTCCATGAAAAAGTCCGAAGATTTCTATTGTTTTCAAAAATATTAAATTTGAGTTTTATGTGAAAAACAACTTTAACAATCACTTGATAATAATAAAAGATGATTAATAATGGAGAAATTACCATAAAAAAAGCTGAAAATCATGAAAAGCGGAATTTCGCGCAGCTACGGGTGCGAGAGTGGGGGTGGTGGCGAGCGAATGTGAAAGCGTGAATGAGTGGAGGGGAGCGTACTGAGCGAATGAGAGACAAGAACGTGCGCAGTAAGTTTGAGGCTTAAATTAGGCGGCGCATCAAAAACGGGGGAAAAGTGGGGTATAAAAGTCGGTGCGTGACCGCTCTCGAAGGAGTTCCTCTGACTTCTCAGACTGACTCGGACCTTCTCAGAGCTCTAGACTCTCTCTCCCTGATTCTGGCAATACATAAAACCTTTTTTCCTACTTTCCTTGATGCCTGGGGTATCGGAGCGATCGGGTGACGCTTCAATCCCGTAGCCCAGGGTCACACCTATTTTCCTCTTCCGAAATTTTTGATGCACGGGGTATTGGAGCGGGAGCGATCCGGCGACGCTTCAATCCCATAGCCTGTGGTCATAAATTTACCTTACCTCGTAGATGCTCAGAGTATCGGAGCGATTTGGTGACGTTTCAATCCCATAGCCTGGGGTCTACATCCTTACCTGTGTGGTGGAGGGGTATCGGCGATGTTTAGAGCCCATAGCCTGACTCACGCTTTCCTTTTATTTTTTTTTACCTCTTTTTTTCTGATGGTTGCCAGAAACAGGGATGAGTTATTTATTTATTAATTGAATATTTTATTAAATTCACGTTTGATTACAAATTATCCGAGTTAGTCATAAGTCTTTGTTCGAGAATCCGCGTCGCCTTACAAGCGACGTGAGCTTCTCTTGCAACTCACACCGGGGCAGTACCTCCTGGGCGCTCTCTCGGCGACACGAAGGCGACGCGCTCGGAAACGAGAACGAAGGCTTCGTGCCGGCCAACGACCAGAGAGCGGCCATCTTAGCTCAGTCTTGACCGGTCCGTGCCACGCGCAGTATCGCTATAGATATCTCATCATCTTTTCACGTAAAACTCAGTACGTCGGAACACTCATAATTGATCTCATGTAATCTCTCGGTTATTTCGGGATAACTCATGGATCTCAGGTTGTCGCAACGGTGCGCAATCATTAATAAAGGAGTGCATCAACATTTTAAACTCAGCTCAATACGTGGTGACGCCAAGCCACGTGCTCTCGTACATATCTCACGGCTTCTCTCATTGATTCTCGCGTTCGTAATTAATATAATTCGACTCACGGGTTTCAATCATCTCTTCGAGACTTATCAATAATCATTAAACTCATCTACGAGCTCATCAAACTCATTGGTTTTACTCATCAAACTCAAGTGATTTTATACATCGAACTCAGTGCTTTTACGCAGCGACTCATTTCAAATAAAGACGAGCGGTTTTCCGCGCACAATACAAGACTTTTTCCTGTTTTTATTATCCACCTGCGTCGCGATCCTTTAACACCCGGCAACTCAAAATCAACGTTCAATCTCATACAGTCTTATCTATTTGAAATTCTTAATCCAAGAGGCTGCGGTAAGAAATCAAGTTTATATCGAATCAAATAAATTATTATCAATTTTGTAAGAAAAATTCACTCTTGATTATCAATAAAAATTTAAACAAACAAAAGCAAAGCGAACTTAAAAGCGAAATATTGTATCAATAATCCAAAAGGCAGCGGTAAAAGACCTTTCGTTTATAAAAATTACAAAATAATTCAAATTATTATTATATAGAATCAATATCACTTTTCGATTATTGATCAGCGTGAAAATAAGTAAAAGCATAGGAAAAGCATTAACAAAAGCGAGTAATTCCAGGACATTCTCTTTTATTTTCTTTATAATCGGAGACATCTTTCAAATTTCACAATTCTCTCGTCGCGACGCGAAATATCGTATCGCATTATCGCGACCGAATACAAATTAAAATGAAGCGTGCGAAAAAAAAGTAAGACGCGACCACGGCAGACATAAAATAAAATAATTTATTGTAAAAACAAAAGAAAAGCTACAATTTTGTCGAGAAGAAAAATCGTTGATTTTTCGTACAGTAACCGCATCGTTTTATTGTTTCGTACGAGTCTCCTCGCTCGTTTGAGACTATTAAACATCGCGAACAAGAAAACAAGAACGTGAAATTCATATTTATTAGAACAATTCCGGGACGCGACGCGAAACGCGACAATATTCATGAAATTTCGTGTAAAATAACGATTAATTTGAATAAAATTCGTTTGTCATTTGTTTCTCTACACATACGTCCGTTTTTCTCACGTTTCTTTCATACCCGCTCCTTATACTATTAAAAAGCTCGAACCGATGCGTAGCGGCTTTCACCGGTCGGTAAGAGCCTGTCGTTACAGTACATTATGTAAAGTAAAGTAGCTAAAAATTTCGCTAATTACTCCGGTCGAAATTTTTCTTTCGTTTTATTTTTTTGTTTGTAATTAGGAGGTTTGTTAATTGGTTTTGATGTATTTGACTATTTATGATTTCAAAATTTTTATTTATTCAATTACTTTTTGCGAAGTTTTCTGAAATCTTGTGATGTTGTGAGTCTAGACCTAATTTTTCTAGACTCTAGAATTCTTATAATTCTTTCTTTTCGTTTCTATTTTTATCGTATTTTTATTTCGTTCGCGTTATTGTCGAAATTCTAAAGAGCACAAAGACTCGAGAGAAGAAAGAAACGGTGCGTTTACTGTATGAAAATCAACGAGGATTTTCTCGAAATTACACAATAAATAAACAATTCTATTTCATTTCCGCTTTGTTTGTGCTTTATTTAAGAGTCATTGAGCAAACGTGACCAACTCAAAATCGACGGTGGCGCCTCTCATAGTAAAGTATATCTATATCTAGTATAAATATAGTCGCTGACACACGTCAGACGCCTCGTGTGTATTCTACCGGATTTTTCCGTGAGTTTTTATTGAAATTGCGATAAATAAATTTCGGAATATGCAGGGAAGTGGCGTGCATCCGGCTCTGGTCTCTTCAGTTGTGGCAAATGTGTGTAGAATTTGTAATAAAATAATTATTGTGACTGGCGAAAAAGCTGTCATGGCGCGAGTACAGCGTCTTGTATTTTTGTTAATTTATTGTGTTGATAAGAGATATCTGATCTCCGAAAAAGAAGCACAGCCGGAACCCGGTAATTAAACCGAATTCTTTGATATTTTTTATATTCGCGTAATCATAAAATTGGCGACGAAATCCGGTAGAATAGAATTTTAGTTTGCTTTTTTGGCACCTGGCGCTGCGTATGCCATCGCTCGATGACTCTTGATATTTCAGCACGCTTTATTATTCATTTGTTACCGCACGCTTTTCGCTATATCGCTTTCTTGTTGAAAATATCTCCTATGTTTTGTAATAATAAAGAACAAAATAATTGATAATTCGGCTCGGTTTTTTTTAATCATTTTCTTTTATTTTATCCTGGAACTGGCTTACTTTGGGGTCTGCTTTTTGCTTTTCAGGAGGGTTAACGTTAGCGTGGGAGCCTGGAGAGTATGAGATCCTGCGATCAAACCCCAGTTGGAAGTGTTTTTCTTTTTTTTTACTGAATGTAAAATTTTGTCACGCTTTTTCGTGACATGCTGAAAATAAAAACCGTCGCTATAGAAGTTTCACTTCAAAAAGTCATGGGTTACTCATTTCTGGATTAAATGAATGATCATCTTCAGAACGCAATGGCTGAATCTAGAATTTCTGAATTCTGGTGGCCCCAGTGTACGGTATGTTTTTCTAAATTTTTGCTTGAGTTGTGGCTCAATGAATTCAAAAACTTGTTCCACAGAGCTTTCGGATGCTTTTTTTCCTGAAGTATCAAAATTTGTATTATTCGAAATGTTAGGAATATCAACCATCTTTGGTATCTTCGTGAAGTCGAGTGTGGGCTGAATATTTTCATATTCTGTCTCTGGCTGTCGTATTGAAAATCGAAAAAATATTGTTCAGAAAGATTTCCACGACAGTTGCTTTTGTTTCGGTTTTTCGAAATTGGCACGAAGCCAATACAAGTTAACTTAATCTGTTTTCTTGTGCATGATCTTAATCGGAGGTTGCTTGCTTTATTGAATCCTTCATTCCGGAGTATCCACAATATACAATCTGAACTTTTTGTAACTTTAATGAGAATATTTCAATAGCTGTCAGTTTTCATTCTAAATGCTATCTACAAATATCATGATTTTGCCTCGTTGTCGATGAAAATAAGAACGCTTCCTGTTATTCTTTTTTGAAATAAATTCATAGCTATCAAGAGACGCGGTAACGGCTCGAGGCCAAGTATTAAAAGAAAAATGCCAGCACGAGTCCTGCCGCACTCTTCTATACGCGAATATGCCGGTTTTATGACGTCACAACGTTTCCGAACCGCTCTCACAGTCAACCGTTATTTCGGTAAAAATTCTAAACATCAGTGACGATTGTTTTTCGATTTTTTTTTCTACTGGTCCTTGTTGCAAGTAAATCTGTTGAGCCAACCTGGGGATTTGATAAATTTGTGAATTGAAATTGAATGTTTCGGGAACTTTTCTCTTGGAGTCAGAAAGGCGTATTGAGCGTTTGTTTACATTTGGACATACGTCCTTTGCGAGGCCGGTGGACATTTGTCTACCTTGCAGTTGCTCCAGTCCACTGAAAGAGGCAACCCCTACTTCTCTCGCGCCGCTGAGTGAGACAGACAGCACGCGGCTGCGCATTCCCTCTTTAGGCCAGGAATCGAAGCTACAAAATCATCAGATTTTGACAAAAATACTAACAGGTAACCGCGAGTGCCATCACACGCGGAATGGTCCTCTGATGTTAACTGCATAGTTTTGGACACGAGATTCCGAGTATCTTATTTGTTATTAACAAATTAGTAAAAAAAAACGCACTTTTTTTTAGTTTTTTGCTTATAAAACGAAAACCAATGGAGCTATGGAAAAGCAACAGAAAAACGAAATGTAGAGAATGAAAATGCGAAAAGAATGAGCCCTAAAACGACCCGATCGGTTAATAATTAATGGAGAAAATGAAAAAAAAAAAAAAGACGGTTTTTCAAAAAATTTTATCGTCGCCATTTTTGAAGTTGGATCTTTTTTTTTGCACGATTGTAGGTATTGATAGATACTTCCTCTATGAAAAATCCAGGTGCTGTCGGATAAATCGTTTTTTAGTTATGGCACTCAGAAGTCAAGAGGGCAATTTTTTTCAGCAAGGCTGGATGCTCTGGAAGTCGTCCGATTTCAATTTATCAAGCCGATTTTTAAAGTAGAAGTGTTCAGCTACTAAACGTCAATCTTCGTTTTTCGTCCAAATGTTGAAAAATAGGTGAAAATTAGCCGCGAACATGAGCAAAAACGGCCAAGCGCGCGGAAGTGGTCGAGTGCGACTATATATGCGCTGCTCTACCCCCACCACTCGACCACTTCCGCGCGCTCGGCCGTTTTTGCTCATGTTCGCGGCTAATTTTCACCTATTTTTCAACATTTGGACGAAAAACGAAGATTGACGTTTAGTAGCTGAACACTTCTACTTTAAAAATCGGCTAGATAAATTGAAATCGGACGACTTCCAGAGCATCCAGCCTTGCTGAAAAAAATTTCCCTCTCGACTTCTGAGTGCCATAACTGAAAAACTATTTATCCGACAGCACCTGGATTTTTCATAGAGGATGTATCTATCAATACCTACAATCGTGCAAAAAAAAAAGATCCAACTTAAAAATCGGTGACGGTAAAATTTTTTGAAAAACCGTCTTTTTTTATGTTTTTTTTTATTTTCTCCGTTAATTATTAACCGATCGGGTCGTTTCAGGGCTCATTCCTTTCGTATTTTTATTCTCTACATTTCGTCTTGTGGTTGCTTTTCCATAGCTCCATTGGTTTTCGTTTTATAAGCAAAAATCTAAAAAAAGTGCGTTTTTTTCACTAATTTGTTAATAACAAATAAGATACTCGGAATCTCGTGTCCAAAACTATGCAGTTAACATCAGGGGACCATTCCGCGTGTAATGGCACTCGCGGTTACGTGTTAGTATTTTTGTCAAAATCAAACCCTTCATTTCCTGGCCTACTTCCTCGGCATGGCGCGTTCTCTCTCGTTCTCGCTTCTTGATATATATGAGGTATTTCACGTCAAACCCGCGAACTTTTTCCCTGACCCTCGCCGATTTCGTTAATTATTTTTTATATGATTATATGAAGTCTAAAAGACACCCTGGAATTTTTTCAGATTTTTCTGAACAGCCATTTGAAAAGAAAAAAAAATCCAAAAAAGTCCAAAAATAGCCCCTCTTTAAAAATCTGAAAAAATTCCTAAAAATCGCTGATTATATGCCAAACATATTAAGCTATCGCCCGTAATGGAAGTACGATTTTTTCTGTGTGTTAATCGGCTAATAACGTTGAAAAAATTCAAAAAATGCTGAAAAACACTTACTCTGGCCCAATAGTTGAATATTTGGGTACCTACAACTAATTTTCGTCACAATTTTCGAACAATCAAATAAAAAATATGGACCTTGATCAGCTAGTAGTTACGAATTCTCAATATAATGAGATTATACGTACAATATTTGAAGCTATTACACCGCTGTCATGAAAGGATCTTTTTCCAGAGTTGGAAAAAAATAGATTCACATATTATTTCATAAAATTGAATAAAACTATTGAATGAATATCTTAACTTTTTGTCTGGCTCAATTTTTTTCATTTTGTACTGGTCTGAAATATCCCAAAAAATCTTTGGGGTACGATAATATTCAACTATTGGCCCGAAATGAGTGGTTCTTGATTTTGTTTGAATTTTTTCAACGTTATTAACACACTGGAAAAATCGTACTTCAACTAGGGGCGGTAGTTTAAAATGTTTGGCATGTAATCAGCGATTTTTAGGAATTTTTTCAGATTTTTAAAAAGGGATATTGGAATATGAGCAAAAATAATCAATCAACGTAGAAATAAGTTTGATATGAAACACTATACTGTTAAAGAAAATTGAATTTTGCCGCGCTAGAGAGAGCGAAGGTAGATGTCGCCATGGGGCAGAAAGCCGCCATGTGCCGAAGGAACGAGAATGTTCCAGAAGCGTCATTGAATGTTCTATATATATACGAGATAGCGTGAGAGAGAGAGTAGTAGTCATGAGAAGTCCGAGTGAGATAAGAGTCACGGACATAGAGAGAGATAAAGAGCGAGTAGATAGATTGTAAGAGAGAGAGGGACGCGTGGGTAAATCGCGGTTCCCTCTGAAACGAGTTGTGTGTGATCGCGTGGGTAAATCGCGATCGCGTATGTTATATTTGTTACATCGTACCTATATTTTATAATTTTGAATATTTATTGTATTACCCTAATAATTTAAATAAATCGGCATCTCTCAATTTTAAAACCTGCTTAAAAATACGAATTGAGAAAGAGAACGCGTGAGGTCTTATAAATAAAAATACCATAAACGTGTTTATAAAATATTAAATATACAAATAATAAAAGTAATAAGAAACCGAAGCATAGAGACGTTTTCGTTCTATGAGCTCGAGTTATACTTTTGGTCTTTTCGTAGATCAGTCCTTCGACAGCTCTCATCCAGTAAAGACTTTTAATAATAAAATAATATAATTGCTCTGCTTAAACTGAGTCTCTAACTTTATTTCACAACCTGCTTCCCGACATAACCCAATAAGGGGCTTTTTTTTGGATTTTTTTGGACTTTTTTTTCTAATGACTGTTCAGAAAAATTTGAAAAAATTTCAGGGTGTCTTTTAGACTGCATATAATCATATAAAAAATAATTAACTACATCGGTGAGGGTCAGGCAAAAAGTCCGCCGGTTTGACGTGGAATACCTCATATGTACTGTAACGAGATTTTTCCCTGAGAGGGTACGATCTGTCCCTTCTCGACTCACCTGACCCGCTAACCGTGCAGGTACGTATTGGCGGAGTTGGGTTGGGCGCCAGGTACAAGAGTACCGCCGGTAAACCGACTTTAATTTTACCCAACTGCGCCAAACGCTTTACCCGACCTGCACGAAACAGGTGACCGAGGACGGTCCGGCTACTCAGCTCCAACTGAGATACAGAATGGTAGAGGGGCTGGCCCAAGGGAGAGTAACAACACGACAAATTTAAAATAACCGTAGCCGACACAAAGAGCATTAATGAGTTATAATTGAATTTATTGATCCTGATCAGTTACACACGATAGTAAGTCCGAGAACATCGACAAGAAAACGCTGCGCGCCAAAATAATAAAATAATGAAACTCAACGAGAATAATCGAACGAAAGGAAGGAATATCACGCGAACCCGCCTTGCTAGAAAATTCCACATGGAACAGGTAGGCAAGGTAGCGTCATTGGCAACAGGCAACATGACGGCTTAAACGCTTCGAAACTATTAATTCGAGACCGGAACGCGTAAAGAAATTTATAACGAGATTGACAAAATAATAAAACCGTAACCATTGCCAGGTAATCCGTAGTGGATAAGGTACGCAATGGATCGTCGTCATCAACAACATAATATACCCGTAACCATGGCCAGGCAGTCCGCAACGGATAAGGTACGCAATGGTTCGTGAGCGTTACCGAAGTAATCGAACCGTAACCATTGCCAGGTAATCCGTAGCGGATAAGGTACGCCATGGATCGTGAGCGTTAACGGAATAACCGAACCGTAACCATTGCCAGGTAATCCGTAGCGGATAAGGTACGCAATGGTTCGTCAACAGATAGCGATAGGTTCGAGTTACGGTAATCGTACGCGGCGATATTATAACGATGAAATTATTACGCGAGAAAAACATTGCTAGGTAATCCCACAGGGATAAGGTAGTGTTTGAAATATATTAATATAGGTTCATGAAGTTGCATGAAATTGTCAACGTTGGCAACGATAAAATAAAGATTGTTTTTTGTTTTGTTATTTTCGAGTCGTTTTTGCTTTTTTTCTTTCAATATGTGTTGTAACCAAATCAAAACAGGAGTTGGTCTGTGATTTTGATCAATAAAATAAAATATAAAGAATAGTCTTGTTCTGGATTTATACAAAATGGTATTCACTTGATAAATGGAATTCATTTATATCAATCATCAATCAAGATTGCTGCAATGGTCTAATTAATACAACACATCAAGGTAAACTTGGTAATTTATTAAACTGATTAAAAAATTGTATATCATTGAATTAGTTTGGCTTGGTGCACGTATGATGAGTCTCCTTTGAGAAACCCCTTCACTCGTCATACGTCTATCTATGATTCATTACATGAATTTAGTGATAATCGTAGTCCAGAAGCCTGTTTAGAGGTTTTTTCGCTGATGGACTAATTCTTTCGATATTTAAGTAGTCTTGTGAAATTACGTTCATAAGTCTCCACTGAGAGTATTTCACATATGAACCGACTACTTGACTTTCTTCTACAGTGTATAAACACGGTAATCCTAACCTACAATATGCATATTGCTTTATACAAGCCTACTCACAGAATAAATTCGCTTGTGTAAACAAATCTAGAGTTGACTCACATCAGAAATGTTCTTTTAAACTTTTTCTTAATTACTTGAAAGCTTGAACTAATCCTGTTCGTTTTACCAAACCAGGTGAAAGAAAACCCTATCTAAACAGGTAGGCAATGTGACGTCGCGAGGTAGTGATAGACTCGAGTGACGGTAGTCGTAAGAAAATGATAATGAAACGAATGGAAATAACCCAAGAACTACGCATTGCGAGGTAATCCAACAAGGATGAGGTAAGCAATGCGTCATCGTTAATATGAACGATTGAACAATTGTTAATGAATAATACCGAGGCTCCAAATTTCCGGGGCTCCACCGAGGTACGAGCGCCCGCGATAGGTACGAGCCTGCCGTTCGACAAAATAAAATCGGATACGAAAAGCAAACGCGAATAATATTACCAAAAGATACGAAATAAAACTAAGATCGAAACAACGCGAAAGAAAATAAATCAGGAACATTCCTGCGTAATGCGCTACAGATAGAGTAACTCAATACGCGCGGTGAAGAAAAGAAAATAATGTAAACACGCGCGGGACGACGCTGGCCTTGGGCGCGCGGGGAGAGAGAGACTGAGTCGAGCGAGAATGCTCGGAATTTGACGAAATACGAAACTCAAAAATTACGACTTAATATTCGTCGTAATATTCTCAAACAGAATATTCAATTAAATACAATAATCAAAGAAATTATAATAATGATTAATACACGCAATAATTCGGATCGTAACGTATCCGATCGCCTCCTCGTAATCCTTCGTACTCTATTAACTTTATCCCGGCAGGTGAACGCGAGACTATCGCAAAAGAACACCTCCGTTCAAACATCGAAATACTCTTAATAATCGCCATAATAATTCAAACAAATAACGCCAAATAAATGAAATTAGAGTACGAAGAGACGAACGGAATTAAATGGAGAAAGAAGAGGAACGAGCTCACCGGGATGAATCTCTGAACCGCT
This sequence comes from Campoplex nolae, assembly GCA_037893425.1. Taxonomy (NCBI): domain Eukaryota; kingdom Metazoa; phylum Arthropoda; class Insecta; order Hymenoptera; family Ichneumonidae; genus Campoplex; species Campoplex nolae. The sequence goes on along the minus strand of JBBLXU010003703.1, from coordinate 7,337 downwards.
ATAATCCATATCGATATTCCAAAGGGCCACTTACACTTATGACTCACCGCCACTGATATCGATCGAAGACTAATCACTCCTTACCTCGTTCGTAGGCAAGAGCTCCGAAATTCGCGCTATCCCCACTACTCGTTACCCCCCACGACGGTCCGCGCTCCCGTGTCCCAGCACTGGACTATGTTCTGTCTCTCTTACTCTCGCGGTTTACGCGGTATTTCGGAGTTTAGGTCGAAATTCTTATCCCCACCACGGCTCAACGGACGAAGACTCGTCGTTGAACAGTGGTGATCGATATCGATTTTCGTTTCACGCGCTCGAAGCTCACTTTTTATGAAACGAATATTGTTCCCTTGGTCGCCTTCCTCTCGGGCAATCCGGCGATCGTCTCCGTAAAAAGGGAGGCCTCCCTCATGAATCCAAGCGTCCCTGAACTCACGGTGGGCCCACACTACAACCACCAGGCAAAACAGCACCTCTAATACGGAGACGAACCCGAACCCCATCAGACGAGGCGCCGATTTTCACGGACCGCGGCTTCCAAGGGCACAATGACGGGTGTTGCAACTCTCGGTTGCTACGGCGAGAGGGCTGGCGGGCAGCTTCGTATTTTGAGCCATTTTCCAGCGCGAGCCCTCGACACCCACGCAGAAGATCAGCTAGTATGATCCGAACGTTATTACGCGAGCTTCGGGCGTGCGATTGACCCTTGAATATATTATTTAAAATGGCTGGAACACGAGCGCGCTTCGCCTCGTGACAATAACGAATAGGGTATTTTCACAATTAATAATCGCGGAATGCGCGATAGGCAAAGGTGGCTCGCTCGTTCTTAACGAATAATTACGGTTAAACTCGAAATAATTAATAATTCTCGTTCAGTAACTCTCTCCTTTACGCTTTATCGGCCAGTTCCCGATAATTAACTAATGTTTCAGAAAAAGGTACGCAGCTTCACTGCCATTTTATGGAATCAACGCAATATAAATGATAAAAAAGTACGGACTTATTTTACTTGACGCCGTATAGGCCGGAAGTTGAGTCCTCTTTCGAACCAGCCGCGGCGAGTCGAGGTGCGTCGGCCAAAACAGGACCGTAAATCCGGTCCACTGGTCGACACGGATTCGTATGAGTGGCGTGGCTCAAAATGTCACGTCACAGTACCAAGAAGACAGGGTGGTCCTCAAGAAGGTCATTTTTTTTACTCTCCCAGAAGCTTAAACGCTTTCTTAGCATTACAAAAAAATACTCACCGAATTTCAGTTCTTTATCTCAATCCCAACAATCGACCCCCAAGACTGTCAAAGTTTTACATTTAAATACCACAGAAGTTTTTCGATTTCATGTTCATCTATCCAATCCTTGGCCCCATACAATGCTTCTATGTTGTAATTACGCTCGATTTGTAAATAATTTAATACTCTCCAAAGTTGCTTCAACCATTTTTATTGTCACTTCCATTGTTTTGAAGGTATAAGACTTTAAAGTCATATTTGTTAAAAAAAAATTTACCTTTTTTGCTATTAATTGGTCAACGATTGAATTTACAACAAGAAATGAGAAAAGAAATTTTGTAGGAAATTCAATTTTATGCAAAAATTCTTCAATTCGACGTCAATTTTAAAATTAACGTTTCATATTTTGATTTCAAATGAACTAAAAGTCGCTCATAAACAGCAAGTTTACTTCATAACAGATTTTTTTCTCCGAGGATGTTTATCATCATCGTCAACATTGTCGGATAAAAAAATTCTAAAAAAATCTGGAAAAATTCCAAAACGTTTAAAATGAAGGAATAAAACTTTTTTGTACTTGGACTTTTGGTTAAAAAAAACCCAGTTTTCAAATTACGGAAATTGATATACCTGGAGTTCGACTGAAATCAATGAAAAAAAAATTTCGGAAAAAAAATCTGAAAACAATCGAGTGACTAGAACAATCTCAGAAGCAACTTTTCACTCCTTTGAGATTTTTTTCTAAATGTGATAGTTTTCGTGTTTCGCAGGAATTTCTGAATTTCGTCCTTTTTCGCCAAAAATATGATAACTTTTTCATAAAAAATCATAACGGATTAAAAAAAAACGAAATTGAGGCTTGAGCTTTGCCTTTTCAAGATCCAGTCAAAGGAATTGAAAAAGAACAATCTACTGAAAACGCGGTCGCTCTGTAAAAAAGGAAAAAAAAGACGAAAAATGGTCGTTTTCAAAATGACGTCCTAGTCGTAAAAAAAATCGCAAAAATTTTTCAAAAAAAACACAATGAAATGGGATTTCTCTTCTTCAAAATGCCGTTTATTAAATTAATTGATCTATGTTATCGACGGAATAACCTGAAAAAGAGTGTGGGAACTTTTTCCGACTTTTGTCCGGAAACTTTCCGACGGTAATGTATATTAGGGTGTCCGTTGTTTTCCAAATTGACGTTTTCCACTTGCGTACGGTTTAAATCGTTTGTTCAATGTCCAAAAACAATTTAAAAAAAAAAAATTTAATTTCATATGCTTAAACCCCTGCCTAAATGACGATACTTTTTCTATTTAATTAACATGGGACTTTTTCACTTTTTAGATTAAAATTTTTTTCTCGCCTACCATACTCATTAGCTCACTTTAAATTGTGGATTCTACTTCTATTATGATGTTTTTACTTGGTTAATTTTTTATATTGGTGACAAAATAGTTGTTCATAAGTTTTCGAAAGGTTCCATTTTTTTTACGTGTTATTCGTGATCCTAATACAATAAATGTATGTATTGAATGGAAATACAGTTTTTGATCATTTCCCTGCTCAGAAAAAAATAATCAAAGCTACTTCAAGCGGTTTTTTCCATTTTTTTATTATAGCCAAAAATCTTCACAAATTGCAACGACTGAAAAAATTTTAAGCGATGCGTTAATAAGTATGTAACGATGGCCTAGAAATGTTCGAAAACCCCTACCACGTACCTGCTTCGGAGATCCAGCCGAACTACAGATTTTTTTATCGCAAGAAAAATATTTTTTGCCATGCTTGTTTATAGCTTATAAAAGGTATTGCTATCGGTCGTCGTTCGTCGTGATAAGACCAATACAACCTTTCATCCAAAAACCCATTCACTCATATTCAACTTCATTAAAGTTGATAGAAATTTGTAGTGCAAGGCCAAAGTCAGCGTTTTTGCGTAAAATTAAAAAAATGAGAAACTTGTAAATGAAATATCTCTGTTTTCCTTTGCACGAATGCGATTTTCAAGGGCACTTGCTCGAAGGGTATAACAAAATGAAAAAATGAGCCATGTTAGAAGTCAGTGAGATTTAAAATGAATTTGTGGCGACAATTTCAAAATCATCAGATTATTGAAAATTTCAACTTATTCAACTGAGTAGAGATAAAAAGCCTTCTAGCTTAGGTGACTGAATTTTTTTCTCCTACAAATTAGATAGCAGGCTGAACAAAATGAGGCCTGTTACATTCAATTCGGATGTGAGGTTTTCGTGAACCATCATTTTAAAGAGCTCGTTCTCATGACCTTGGGCACTTAGAAGGTTAAAATTTGGTATTTGGTGTTAGTTTTTGAGGTTCTTCGGAGTTCCCAATTTTCAGCAAATTTGAAAGACCCCTCCCGAGAAATTGTGCGAAATCCAATGGATCTACTCATATATTAGAGTGGTTAAAAAAAATCGATATTTTTTTTCCATTGGGTACGATTCAATAGTTGCAGTAAGGTAAAAAAAAGATGCCTGTCAAAATTTGACCTCTAAAAAAAAATTTTTTGAGAGCGCTCATCGTGATTTTCTATTTCTCATGTAAATAACACGGGACAGATATCGCTTGCCACTTCTGAATTTCATACCTCGCCAACGCGTGATCGTAGAATAATGCCGCAGGCGGCTTTTTGTAAGGATTCAAACGCACTACAAAAAAGGTCACTTGTCGTTTTACGATAAATCTTTTTTTTCGGAAGTTATTGAAGGTCGAAGCTGACTTTGTAGTAAATTTGAAGATTTTTTCACTTTCCCAGCGAAACTATCGGACTAGCCAAAAAATGTTATAAGACCTTTTTGAAGGTCATGTGATTTTTTTATGAAATCAAATTCCTAGACAATTGAAAAATCGAATTGCTACATTATCAAGAGTCGCGGTAGCGACTCGAGACAAGTACATTTACGAAGCGAGTCGCACAAGACACTTTTACCAGAAGGACCGTGATTCTACTTGTTCTCAAATTTTTTTTCTTCAATATAAACTGAATTACAGCGTTTTGAAGGTTCATCTAAATTCACGAATTTTTTTTCTCTTTCGATCGCGACTAATTAGAACTTTGTAGCTTAAATAGTATTAAAGTTATTAATGTTGTTTTTTTCGTTGTGCCGAAAAATTGAGCATTTTTTCGCACACATTTTTGATGTTTATTTGTTTTTTTTTTCGTAATCTCTGTCTAGTGACACTAGTAATATCTAGACGGTACACTGACTCTATACCTATATATTCCCGATTGACTTCTCTGTTCAAGCTCATTTTACAATGACAGCTGTGAGTAAAAAAGGTTATAAAGATCGTGGCTGCCCGTTAAAAGTGAGGCTAAAGAAATAAGATTAAAAAGATCGCGAAAGTGAAAGTTAATGACAGATATTTTTATAAATTTCATTTTTAGTTTCATCCGAGTTTTTTTGTATCATTAATAATGATTGTTGTGAAATTTTTTTAAAGTTGTAAAAATCGCAGCAGTGAGACTAACGGAATCTGTGATTATTTTTTATTCATTACTTTTGGTTAAAGTTATGTTTGCGATTGAGATTTTTTGTTCAACGTTTGATTATTTAAATCAGCTGTGTCAGTGTGGATAACTGTAAAATAAAAATAGTACGTTTTCGTTACTTACTTTTTTGAGATTTCGGCATCGGTGGAAATTCGTAAACGGTTTTTCGTATCTGTTCAAAATATGCTCGGAAACGTATACGTGCGACAAAAAACCTTTACTCCTCCCACGAAAGTCGTGGCATGTGAAATAAGCCCTTTCCACAAAAAAATCCTTGTGAAAAACAAAGCCATGTAATGACCCGTGCCAGAAAAATCTTTCTCAACAAAAATCGATTTTTTTTAAACACTCGCCGTGAATTGCAAGAAATTTTTTCGAGTGAAAATACTTTTCCACGATAATTTCCTGGAATCACTCATTACTCATGACAAAACGTTTTGAAGAAAAACTTTTTATATGGAATTGGCAAAGAAAGTGAACTCACAAAATCATGATATGTAAATCCTAGCAAATTTCAAAAAATTATCAAACAAACCATACAAAAATAGAAAAAATGATGTAAAAAAAAGTTGAAACAAGTTTATGTACTCCCTCCAAATGATAGTGACGAAAAACGAGGTCCGGAATTGACGAAACTCAGTGAATGAATTGAACTTTGAAATTATAAATAGTTGAATATATTGGAACCTATGAAGTAACCTCCCGATAATAGTTTTGGATGATTAAATACCTGCCCACAAAAAATCTCTTATAAAATACGCTAACCATGCAATAATTCATCCCTGCAAAAATCTGTCCCAATCAAAAACTCCATTCGCAAAACCAGATTTTCCCAATAATTCGCGATGATCACGAAAAGTTGTTAAATAAATCTTAAACACAGCAAAAATGCTGTAAAAAAGTTGAGACAAGTACATTTATTCCCCGCAAACAGTAGTTCCGGGTGATGATCAAATATCAAGTATAAATTTCACAAAAAGTCGTGAAATAAACAAAACTTTCAAAAGCATTTACAGTCGATGACATTAAAACCCATCATCGAAAAATCTTTGAATTAATTCTCAGTACAGTTGTTCTATGAACAATTGTTTTCACAAGAAGAATCAGAGTTTTAAAAAATTCCGAAACAGATAAAAATTTCATAATACGGAAAAAATTTAGTTGGAAAAAAAATTCGGACGAAGTACTTGGCGAATTCGCGAGCACAAGTGATAGCTATCATTACCAATATTCCGCAGCGTTTTGCCAAGTACTTCGTCCGAATTTTTTTTCCTACTAAATTTTTTCCGTATGAAATTTTTTTCTGTTTCGGAATTTTTTAAACTCTGATTCTTCTTGTGAAAACAATTGTACTGTTTATAGAACAACTGTACTGAAAATTAATTCAAAGATTTTTCGATGATGGGTTTGAATGTAATTGACTGTAAATGCTTTTGAAAGTTTTGTTTATTTCACGACTTTTTGTGATAAACAAATTTCTAGCAGAGGAATTGCGATTTCCGTCGAACAAATCGTTATATTAGCAAAACATGTCAATAGAAAGGCTCCAATTCTTGTTAAGTTACTACGTAATTCTTATTGCAGGGATATTAGCGGTGGTATATTATTGTAGGTATATTAGCACATATTAGCGGTGGAACTAGAGTGAGCAAGTCAAATGAAGTGAAGAAAACTGAAGTGGCAGTGAAGTGAAGTGAGCAGCGTGGGCTTCGGTTCCGCCGGTAATATAAGATGCTATAGCTTTACTGTTAAGCTTTAATCAATTATTCCGAAACCGATTATTTTAACTCAATTTCTTCAACTTATTATATTACACGTTTTAATTTCGTGCAGAAATTTTTTTCCCATAAAATTTGATAATGAAAAGGAGTTTTGAGAGTAATCAATGGTAAAAAAAAAATCAATAACTATTTTTTACTACTATATATAAAAAATCGGAAATAAATTTGTGGAAATTTCGGTTTGTCTTATAACTATCATGCAGTAGATATATCACTGTAATCTATCTAATCATGAAAGTGATGAGGAAATAGTATAATTTTTTTTTACAATTTTAAGGGGTATTAAATGACGTTGGTCAAGCGGTAGCGTGGAAAAACTGCGATATCTTTTACAAGTAGTAATAGTACAGCGTCGACACTTTCCGGATCCTGTCAGAACAAATGGTAAATATTTACCCAAAAAAAAAGATTGTTAATATTAACAAAAAACACGTATCAACTTTTTCACTATTTTTATTTTTTAAATAAAAAAAATTGAATATGTTGCAGGAAAAACTATAATCGCAGAAATCCCCTCACGGGGAAAAAAACGTGGACAAGTACATTGGTGGTCCCTTGTTTCCCTATGATATTAAAAAAAAATCCAAAACGCCGCTTAGAAGAATACAAAAAAAGTTACAAAATAAGTTAAGATCTGTTGAAATATACGTGGCCAAATACGGGAAGCTTTACTCCGTTTCAATAAATTTTCAAATACGGTTTGATGTTGATAGAAAAAATAATAAAGTTCGGAAATTCAACTATGTCACCAACCAAATTGCAAACGTAAAAAAATTAGACTGTAAAAAAATTCTGAACGAAGTACTTGGCGAGAATTTTTCC
>JBBLXU010003698.1:0-77301 GCA_037893425.1 Campoplex nolae | reverse complement strand
GGGCTCAAGGCAGCAACTCAAAACTCACGGATCAACCTCCTTCGGGTACTCCTCGAAAAGGTCAATTTGGCCGAACCGGGAGAGTACTCGCGCTCTCAATTGGACGGGATACGGGCTCACGCTACGGATTTGTACGTGAAGTTCAACTCCATGCATGACCTCATTTCGGAGGCGTGCACGGAGGAGTTTCTCAATCACCGGTACGTCACGGAGGACTTTTTCTCACAGGCCAGCGGGCTGTACCAAGAGACCACCTCACGGGTAGACAAACTTCGGGACGAGCTTCCAGCTCCACTACCGGTCTCATCGGGCAACTCCTCATCGTACAGCGCCGTCACCGGGAGCAGAGCTCACCTGCCAAAAATCGAGCTGCCTACATTTTCGGGAGAATATTCAAAGTGGATTTCATTTCGGGACCTCTTCACGTCGCTCGTCATCAACAATCAAGTTCTCACGGATGTCGAGCGTATGCACTATCTGCGGGCGTCTACATCGGGAGAAGCTGCGAAGCTCATCGCCAGCCTGGCGATTGAGGCCGACTCATTCGGGAGCGCTTGGGAGACCATCAATGCGCGCTATCACAATAAACGGGTTCTGGTCACATCTCACCTCGAGACGCTCTTCAAAACGGCGGTGATCGCGCCCCGCTCCACTCGGGATCTGCACTCGCTTTTGCACAGCATCACCGAGGCGTGCAACTCACTACGGGTACTGGGCGCTCCTACGGAGCATTGGGATTGGGTGTTGGTATACGCCATCGCTCGACGCCTAGATACCGGGACACGAGAGGCATGGGAACTCAAGGCCGGGCAATCCACGGAGCCTCCGTCATTCTCAAAACTACGGGAATTTCTCACGAATCGGGCGAGGGCGTTGGAAGGAGCGGAGGTCGGGACTATCTCAAGTTCAAAATCTTCGGGTACGGGCGCAAGTCAATCTCAGAAGAATACTTCTTCTCGGGTTCACGCAGCTACATCGGGAGACGGGCCTCAAACGTGTGCTTTCTGTCGGGAGAAGCACTACATCGTACACTGCACAAAGTTTCGGGAACTGTCGGCCGAGGCACGTCGGGGTGAAGTACAGAAGTTGCGCCTCTGCTTCAACTGCCTAGGTCGGCACAGCGTATCGGCGTGCAACATCTCAACTCGGTGCAAGGAGTGTGATCGGAAGCATCACACGATGATTCACGTCGGGTGGTCAAAATTCGGGGATGCGGCCAAGGGTGCGGGATCAACCTCAACGGCGGGCGGTCAGCCACCTCCCTCCGGGGACGCGGGAGCGTCGGCTTCGGGCACCACTCAATGAGATACGGGGGCGTTAACTTGCACCATTTCGGGGAGCGCACGACCATCGGTGCTCCTGGCTACCAGCCAGGCGCTTCTCATCACCAACTTCGGGGCAACTCATCGGGTACGGATGCTGTTGGACATGGGGTCTGAGTTGTCTCTCATCTCTGACAAACTCGTCCAGCAGCTCAAACTTCGTCGGGAATCCTCCTCCATCTCCATCATCGGGATCGGTGGAGTTTCATCGGGCCAAACTCGTGGGATGGTCTCGTGCGATCTTCAATCTCTTCTCACCACGGATTCAATTTCAATAAAAGCTCACATTATACCCAAGTTAATGCCGACTCTACCTTCATTTTCTATTTCTCACCCCCACTGGCCACATTTACAGGGTATTCCTCTAGCTGATCCAGACTTTTCAGTTCCGGATACGGTCGATCTCATCCTGGGCGCGGATGTCTACGGGAAAATCATTCGTCCTCAAATCAAACGGGGGTCTCCAGAGGAACCCATTGCACAAAATACAATTTTTGGGTGGGCAGTTTTCGGGCCTTGCAACGAAATACAACATTCATCGGGTTGGGTTCATCATGCAGCAGTGGATCACGGGTTTCAGGCTCTTCAAGACCTCCTCGCGCAGTTCTGGGTGCAAGAGGAGGTGCCAGCTCAACTCGGGTCGGATCTCTCACCGGAAGAGCAAGAATGCGAAGCTCACTTCGTTGCTACTCACTCTCGTGATACTTCGGGTCGTTACATTGTTCGGTTGCCGCTTCGGTCGTCTTCTACTCAACTCGGGCGATCATTTCACACGGCTCTCTCTTGTCTCAATCGCCTGACACGCAAACTCAATCGGGATACAAATTACAAGGCTCTTTACGATGCATTTCTCGGGGAGTATGAGTCTCTCGGGCACATGTCTCGGGTTTCGGCTGACGCAATCGATCGGGATCGGGTCTATTATCTTCCTCACCACGGGGTCTTGACGACGAAACTCAGAGTCGTGTTCAACGGGTCTTGCAATACTGACAGCGGGTGTTCTCTCAATGACATCATGCACACGGGTGCCAAATTACAACCGGACATCTCCGATGTACTCCTCTGGGTTCGGCGGCACCGACTCATTTTTGCGACTGACATAGTCAAAATGTTTCGGCAAATTCTCGTTCATCGGGACGATTGGGGCTTACAGCGTATTCTCTGGGTGGATGAAAACGGGAACACGGCTCATTATCAATTGACTACGGTCACCTACGGGACACGGTCAGCTCCGTTTCTAGCGGTACGGGCACTTATTCAATTGGTAGCCGACGAGGGCGAAAAATATCCCGCCGCAGTCGCCCCCCTTACAAAGGGGCGATACGTGGATGATATTTACGGGGGAGCTGATCAACTGGCGGATCTCACTACACAGGCGCGACATCTCATCGGGATTTGCACGGCGGGCGGCTTCCCGCTGGCAAAGTGGCAGAGCAACAGTTCGGCATTACTCACTGCTCTCGGGTTGGAGTCGAGTTCGGAGGCTCCGCGCTCAATCGACGAGTGTGAGACCAAAGTCCTTGGGCTTGCATGGTTTCCGGGGCCGGACGTTTTCAAGTTCACCTCACTTCCGTACACGGACGGGCAACATATCACGAAACGGGTCATTCTCTCGGAGATCGCTCAGATTTACGATCCACTCGGGTTTCTTTCACCGGCGGTCATTCGGGCAAAAATCCTGCTACAACGGTTGTGGCTGGAGAAACTCGCGTGGGACGACCCCGTATCCACGGAGGTCGCGAAATCTTGGGTCGCATTTCGGCAAGATCTCTCTCACCTCGGGAACATCGCGGTGCCGCGATGGCTCAACATGACTCCGGGGTCATCGGTCGAAATTCACGGGTTCTCCGATGCTTCTCAACTCGCATTGGGTGCGGTCGTGTACGTTCGGGTTACGGATTCGGGAAAGAGCACCAGAACCGCGCTGGTTTGCTCGAAAACAAAAGTCGCGCCGATCAAACGGCTCACCATTCCGCGGTTAGAGCTCGCCGCCGCGTTATTGGTCGCCAAACTCGCGAAATACGTTCGGGATACGTTAGAACTTCGGGATTCACGGGTGTACTTATGGACAGACTCCATGGTCACCCTCACGTGGGTTACTTCTCATCCTTCACGGTGGAAGGATTTCGTTCGGAATCGGGTATCATCAATTCAAGAGCTCATTCCTCAGGGCCAATGGAGATTCATTCCGGGACGGGACAATCCAGCTGATTGTGCTTCACGAGGGCTAACCGTCTCACAGCTCGAGCAATTTCAATTATGGTGGAACGGGCCACCTTGGTTAGTCAAATCCGCCTCACATTGGCCAGCTCACTTCACCGGGACGGCAGATTCAGCGGCGCTCGAAGAGCGGCCAGGTCTCACGTTCACCATCTCAACGCAACCCTCACCAGTCTTTGATCTCATTCACCGGTATTCTTCTCTCACACGGCTGTTGAGAATCACTTCTCTACTCTTTAAGGCGCTTACAAACCTTAGAGGTACGGGTCAGGATTCATCGGGTTCACTCATCACCCCGGGCGACCTGGAACACTCACTACAGTACTGGGTAAAGGCAATTCAAGGGGCCTACTTCGCGACGGAGCTCAAAATTCTCACGGCGGGTCAAACTCTTCCCAAGTCGCATCCATTCACGCGACTCACGGCGTTCATCGACTTCCACGGGACCATACGGGTGGGAGGACGGCTGAAGCTCTCAGCCTTACAACCTGAGAGCAAACATACGGCAATACTTCCTCGGGACTCACCACTTACTCACCTTCTCATCGCGGACGCTCATGAGCGTACTCTTCACGGGGGAACCCAGGCAACTCTGGCGTTTCTGCGCCAGCGGTACTGGATAATCGGAGGTCGGGCTCCGGTTCGTTCATTCATTCTTCGGTGCGTGCGTTGTGCGCGCTTACGGGTTACTCGGGCACAGCAACTCATGGGCCAGCTGCCGGTTACACGGGTGACGCCAGCTCGGCCATTTCTATACACCGGGGTTGACTACGCGGGGCCAATCTCACTCAAGAGTTGGCGCGGGCGCGGGCACAAGACGTACAAGGGCTGGCTGTGCATATTCGTTTGCTTCACTACCTCAGCGGTGCATCTCGAGGTCGTAACTGACGCCACCACAGACTCATTCCTCGCCGCATTTCGTCGCTTCACCGGGAGACGGGGCGTTTGTCACACGCTCCACAGCGACTGCGGGAAAAACTTCCAAGGCGCGGATGCGGAGTTGCGGAAATTATTCAAAGCCGGGACTCGGGAATCGGAAAAGGTGGCGCAGTTACTGGCCAACGACGGGACGACGTGGGCTTTCAACCCACCGGGCTCACCTCACATGGGCGGGAAATGGGAGGCGGCCGTGAAATCCGTCAAATTTCATCTTCAGCGGACAATTCGGGAAACCAGCCTCACGTATGAAGAACTTACGACTCTTCTTACGCAGGTCGAGGCTGCGCTCAACTCACGACCGCTGGAACCAATCTCGGAAGATCCAGATGATCTCTCCGTACTCACCCCCGGGCACTTTCTCATCGGCGAAGCTCTCACGTCTATTCCGGAGCCGTCACTTCGGGACGTGACTCAGAATCGGTTATCGCGGTGGCAACTCATTCAAGAACGGGCACAATTCTTCTGGGATCATTGGTCATCGGGCTATCTCCAGCAGCAGCAATCCATTTCCAAGTGGCATCACCCCTCTCATCAAATTCGGGTTGGTACAATGGTGCTGCTGACTGACGAGAACCTACCTCCACTCAAATGGCCACTGGCGCGGGTCATCGAGGTTCATCCGGGACAGGACGGGCTCATCCGGGTGGTCACCATCAAGACAGCGACCACAATACTCAAGCGGCCGATTGCCAAACTGGCGGTCCTGCCGATTCACCCGGGAGATTAATCGACAGCACGGCTGCCGATGGCGGGCGGAATGTTCGGGAATTAGCGAGGTCACGACGACGGCGAGTGCTCTCACGATCGAGTTCTCGCCTCGCCGCTGGCGTCGCTAGCTCACGGGCCCGGGTTTCGGGAGTCGCGAGCGAACGAGCGGGCGGGAGTTAGTTCTCGCGCTCCCGCGGGTGGCAGCACCTACTGGGCAACTTTTCGGGCGCGATCGACGCGACGTGTGGCGCTCGCCCACGGCGCGTCTTCATCGATCGCCATATTGATTTCGTCAGTTCCGATCCGGTCGTAGCGTGCAACAGTGCCTTCGTGCCTTTTCCAAATTCCTTTTGTTATAAAATTCAGCGGAAATAATCAGTTTACGGGAACACTCATACATCCAATCGATTCGGGAACATTTTGGCTTCAGTTTGAACTAATATTCGGGAACATTGACAGTCGGATTCCTCAGATTAATCGGGATTACGTTTTCGGGCACTCGCGGGCACGCTTCGGCATCCATTCATACACGTCGAACGTGCGTTCGACGACGACCGGGTCTTCTCACATTCTTCTCACAATTATCATCGGGTTATTATCGGGTTTATTGCTCACATCGGGCACATTATCTCACCGTTAATTTCTCTGTGATATTTTTCTCATCGAATAAATACTTTTGTTACTTTTTAATTCACCTCTCCTCGCGTCATTTTATTTTCCCCCACCAACACCAGATCCTCACGCAACAAATATATATGAATATTTCTCATATTTCTCAATATATATGATATGCATTCCGGGCATAAGAAATCTGCTTCAACGCGTCATTACTCGATAACTAAGTAGAAGAAAATTGTGAAAAAATTACTGTTTTCGTACTTGATGTTGAAGAACATTATCGCCAATATTGATCTATTTCTTAACATGTCGACTTATGTACCGAAACTCCTGTAGCACTCGAAATACTATGTTCCTGAAATTATTCCAGATCCAGATTTCGAGCAAGAAATCTTCGCCGAAGAGCCACCGCGATGGCTCCTGGACAACGCAGCAGTAATTGCAGAAAACGGTATATAATACGATGTTATCTGATATGTTAGTGAGACCAACGAGTCATGTGGTTCCCGTATAACTATTTTATTGCTGCTGTTTATTTTGAAAACCGAGTAAGTTACGTGCACTTGTACTTTGCAGAAGACGACCCCGACGAGCCCATGGCCAATGGATTGGTAGAAGTTATCGAAGAAGCTCCCCAGCCCAGAAGTGGAGGTAATTTTTTCATATCGATGGATTTTTTCAATGTACTAACTGTTACAAAAAATAATGTCGATGACTTTTTGAACAACCGAAAATGTAAAGAATGTAAAATAAAACGTTATTAATTTGTTCGATAGAAAATGAACCGATCGTGATAGACGAGGGGATTGAAGGATATTTGACACTAAGCGATGATGGTAATTTGTCACAAAAAAAATTTCATTCTAGCCTAGTATTGTATTCGTTACATCTATGACTGTGAATCCAATTATCTACGTCAACTTATTCTTTGAAGAAAATGATCCAGACGAACCGATGGTCAATGATTTAGAGCAAGTTCCGGACGAGTTCCCCAGCCCAGAAATATCGGTAATTATGTCAAATCGATAGATTTTTTAAATTCACTGACTTGTTATCAAAACATTGTTGAAATCTACTGATTTGTTCGATAGAAAATCAACCGATCGTAGTAGACGAAGAGATTGAAGGATATTCAACGTCTGGCGATAATGGCAATTTTTCACAAGACAATTTTCATAACAGTTGTTATTGTATTTATTTAATCTACCTAACCATTAATATGCACATTTTTTTCTACAAGACGATCCGGACGAACTCATGGCCAATGGTTTGGGAGGAGTCATGGAAGAAGCTCCCCAGCCCAGTCATATCGGTAATTATTGCATATCAATAGATTTTTCCAATGTACTAACTATAGTCAGTATATTTGTCAATATTTATTAATAACTATTGACATAAGTTTTTCTAATAGCTATTAGAAAAATTCATGTCGATAATTTTCTTCCAACAACCAAAAATGTTACAATAAAATTACAGAACTCCCTTATGGAAATATAATTCATGTTGATGTTTACAGCGGTTGGTGCTGTCCAAAGACGAAACAATTTGGTGCTTCCAAATGAGTTGCCCGCAGGCCCTTCATCGGAGCCAAATTTGGCGAGACAAAAAAAAATAAGCGACGGAAAGGTTAGATATTCGGGTGAGGAAAATGAATGGTTTAGGAAGTATAATACAGATTTTTGGAAATTTCAGCGATGAGGAAAAGAGCAGTTGTACGGCGACATACCAAGCAGAGAGAGGAATCCGTTGAAACGCAGGAGCAGCAGGAGCAACCTCAGGCTGCCGACGACCGCCTACATCGCGAGGAGAATAATGGTAACAACATCATTATTAATCCAATCTTCGTGTTTAATAGAAAGACGCTGCCACGTTTCAAGATATATATGCAAGGGGATCCATGTCACTTCAGTCAGTAAAAACAAAAAAAATTCTACACATAATGTTGAAAAATCGAATTTATTGTTAAATATTTACCGAGTATCGAAATGTTTTGAATTTTTCAGACTTTTTTTCTTCTTGATTACCATTTTTGAACATTTTTCCATTCAATCGATTGTATCTCTGATAGGATTTGACGTATTAACATTTGTCAATAACGAAAATGTCTGTCTTTTCATGACCTTTCCGAAAAAATTAATTTCAACTATAATATTTAAATAATTTTTCAACAAAGTAACTCGATTTTCCAAAATCATTTGTGGATTTTTTTTTTACTGGCTGAAGTGACATGGATCGTCTCATAAATTTGATGAACCTATTTTCTATAACTTATCTTTCCCGAGATAAAAATCAATGAAACAATTCCAATTATTGATGTCATTAAATTTGCGTATAATAGAAAGGGATGCAAAAAAAGCAGTATTTGAACTTGTAGAACATAAAATTCTTCATACATTCAAAGTGGAGTCTTTTGTGTAGGGAATAGTTATTGAGGTTTAGTCAAATGATAATTAATACACGTCTAACAAAAGCATTTATATGTTGTAACTATGCTTTTCGAGTGGGAATGGGTACCGAAAATGACGGTAAATATGGAGATGTGAATGAAGAATATAAGTTAGACATGGAAAGGAGTGAGGGCCGAAAGTTGGTTAAGAATAAGAGGAGAGTGGTGAGAAGAAAAGTGCAAAATTGGAAAGGTAACGTTACGGACCGTGCTGAGATGATAAAGAAGAAGAAACGTGTGGGGGACAACTATACGGAAAAATAAATACTATGAAACAAAACGAATACAAGTGGACGGATTGGCGTGAGGGGCGGTAGGGAGAAAAGACAAGAAAAGAAATATTGACGCTGGTAGGTAGAGGGAAAAGTAGGACGGAAGGAATGACTTCATGGGGTTGTTGCGGAAGTGCCAGATAGGGTACGCATACGAGTGGAAGAGAATAAGAGGTAGAAGGATCTCGAAAGGGGAAATACGGAAAGCGATCAAGGGCAGCGGAATAGAGATCTACAGACGCGATAACATTCCGATCGAAGTTTCGAAGTGCTGAAAAAATGAATGGTAGAAATAACGTAGGAGATAGGAGAAGGTCGGAAAGATAGAGAGCAGATCGGAGGGGTGGCAGGTAGGAGAATAATCTCCGAAAGGGGGTGTGTCATCGAAACACCAAACGGGCTCCAAATAAGACCTTCATACCATATGAATATGTAGATCACAAAAAACCTGGTCAACAAACAGATGAACAGTAGACGAAAAGGGAAAGTTAATTGTACCAGTAAGAAAAGAGGGTCAGGGGGACAGGGAATAGTGTCTGGACAATAATCAAATTTTAGTAAGACTATGACACGGATTAGAGCTTGTTTAACGTCTCCGCCGCGAACACAAAGGAAAAAACTCAACGCCGAAACTGCGTAGAGGGGTGGATATTGTGGGGGAAAAAAACATGCTCGCGGACGTATACGGAGGATGTGGCCATCTTTCTCAATTAAGAAAATAAGAATGAAAAGCATTATAAGAAAATAATTATAGGAATATATAGAAATAAGATCACAAGACGAATACTCAACACAAAAAACCAACAGAAACCTAGGAATAACGGAGCTGCTCGTGAAATGTAGTTGGGGCGGACGTGACATGGAAAATCTTCCCTAACGTAATTCCTTTCATAATCCATTAAATATTGTTTTCTAAATAGATTGTCAGAAACAATTATTGCGGTAAGGGATATTTACGATTCTTCAGGACTATTTCAATATTCAATATTAAATAATGAAACTGTACATTTTTACGCTCTACAAGTTCAGTTACTGATTCCTTACAATAATTCTTCATCCTAAACCACAATCCAGTATTTGAAAAAAAAATTACCATCGATGTCGTTAAAGTGACTGTATCTCGAACAATATGTGAAAAAAAAGTTTTAAATTAAAGTCCAAGTAAATGTAATTATTTTCCAAAAAGATACATTTATCACACTGTTTCAGAAACATTTGCAAAACGGAATCTTTCATTTTGGTAGCTTTTATGCTACCGCAACCGCGGTAGCATTTTATACATTTAAACTTTTTGTACAATTCGAAAAATTTCCAGAAAATTCTAAACGATTATTTGTGTTAACAATGATGTCAGTACACACTGTTCTTCCAAGAGTTATTCCATGTCAACTGGACGGCTGAGTTTGAAATAACAATACAGTAGTTCTCAAATTTCATCTCGTTTTTATAATATACATTTATAAATATACACTTTGTCGTTGCTTCGCCTTTGTATGATTTTAAAAATTGACAATCCAATACCGATATTATGAACAGTCAGTCCTTCACGCAGAGCACTTGTGGGATTATTCCATCTCACAAGAAATGTTGTTAATGAGAGTGAAGAATACGTAAAGCTCTATCTCTCTAAAATCATGGCCTTCGGCTAATTTTGATTAATCATAGGCATGAGACAAAGGTGAAAAGAACTTGACGAAACTTAATTGCATATCCACCGGCTTCTGAACATGGAATAACTCGTACTCGTAATGATATAAACGTTTCAAGATGAATATGACATTTTGTTAAATTATTATGTTATAAACTATCCTGTACTTGATAAAAGGCTTTACGGTCGGACTTCATACATGGACATGACATATCTTTAACATAGTCAGTCCTCAAGCCTATTTCAGGCATCAATGATCCGCAAGGCCGTTTCTCAGTTAGTGTAACGTGGAGGGGCGTTTTCAGTTTGATTTGGGACGGACCGTGTACCCCGATTAGTATCTACATTTCTATCTGTGTATAAAATTAATCATTGAATTTCGTTCGTTATGTACATTGTCGGCCGATCTGTCGGGCCGCTTCTCTTCGGAGTCAACGTGGCCCGCGGTGAAGTCAGCATTTGATCTGAGTATTAGTGACCCTTAGGGCCGCTTCTCATCCGAGATAACGTGGCCCGCGGTTTCACTAGTACTTGTCTCATGTATCTAAAATTTTTCACACAACTTCGTTTATGAAACTTGCCGGCAAATCCGTCGGGCCGCTTCTCTTCGGAGTTAACGTGGCCCGTGGTGAAGCCAGCATGTGATCCGAGTACTACTGACTCTTAGGGCCGCTTCTCATCTGAGTTAACGTGGCCCGTGGTTTCACTAGTGCTTGTTTCATGTTCATAAGATTGCTCATAAAATTTCGTTTATGAAACTTGCCGGGAGATCCGTCGGGTCGCTTCTCTTCGGAGTTTATGTGGCCCGCGCGGTGAACTCGACATTTGATCCGAGTACTGTATAGTGACTTTTGGTGCTCATTTCTTACGTTGGAGAAAAAGATAATGTAGATACTAATCTGAAGTTCATGTTTACAATTTGATTATAGCTAACGTTAGCGAGCTTATATTTTAAATAACTAACCTTACCCAAAAAAGTTGATGATTTCTGAACACGCGTAGCAATAGAGTTAACCGGTAATATTCGATCAAACAATAAATCATTTTGATATTTGAATGGAAGGGCCCTCCATCTTTTTGTCCATTTGATACATAATTTTGATTGAATATTAGTGCTTCATTTGTTAATAATTTATAGAGATGAATTTTTTTTGCAAATAGCTACAAATACACCATAAACGTTTTAAAAATGATATAAAAAGATGATGGATGACAACTGAAACTCCGAGATAAGCCCTTTTAAGCATAACGTCAAATCATGATGCGAGTAACCAACAGTATAAAGCGTGGTCAATTCGAAAAAATTCAATTTTTGTGCATATCTCGAAACGTTTACTTCATTATCACGTACCATAATTAACATTATATTGCATGGAACTTTGTGTACTTCTTGTTACAACTTTTTTTTTAGATTCGTGCAAGGTGTGCTATTTGGTGAGAGCGACACATCTTTATTGGCCCTGTGGGCATTGTTGCTGCTGCTCCGACTGTGCCGATAGGTTGTGGAACCAATTTTTAGATCGACGTTGTCCAATATGCAGGACAGTGGCATCTGACGCACCACGAAGAATTTTCCAGCCAACGGAATTTTGAATAAATAAATGAATGAAAAAAACTTCCTCATGTATGAAAAAATCCAGTTGTAAGAAATGGTTATTGTGTCACCTTATACCCATGTCCTATCATGTATTATTCTCGTACATTTACAGCACGATTTGAAAAGCCCACAATATCTCAACATCTTTCAATTTCAAAGAATGTAATCTCCGCTCGACAAAAACCAATTGATAGAATCATTTTAAAAATCACAATCTCTTGTTTTCGATGACAGTTTTCTTTGCAGAAATCTCGGTATTGAATAATTAGACAACTATTTTATCGAAACCTAACCGGTATCAAGAATTGTTGAATTTGTGCAAATGTAGTATTTCCAAAAAGGTACGAAAACAACCCAGAGATACAAGTACAAAAGCACAATAAAGTTGGATGTGATCGCTTCAGAACGTTATTTGCTAAAATGATTTCAATTGTTTTTCGCCGAGATTTTAGATTTGTTGTCCGGATAGTGAACTTACAGTTTTTACTTGTAACTTTACATTTTTTTACTTTTTTTTTAACGTTTTCTGATAAAAAAGAAACTTCACTTCTTTCATTAAGTTAACAATTCTTAAATATGAGTCCGATTGAATCACGGCTGAGCCCCTCTTGTGAAGGTTTATTGGGAGGTTCTGAACATAATAGATCGACTTATAAAAATATGATATCTCGCATAAAACCTTTTTGAGATGAATACCATTCCGAAAATAATTGCAATTTTTTATTGCGCCAGTGAATGACGAAACTTCAAAGAATGCAATAAGGCCTTTCCTCGAAAACAAAAGATTTGAAACTTTAAAATGTTTCTGTTCATTTCTTTTTACAATCATTTTTCACGAATATACATTACTTCAATCACGAACACGGCCAAAAATGTAGGAATTTTTTTGTTCGGTTTATTTACGTGGCTCATCTCCATAAAAAATTTTTTTACCTCATCCATATTAAACGACGCGTTAGCAAAATACTTTTTGAACTTAATCCTAACCTCAGATGCTGAAGAATCAATATATTTCTGGATATGAAAGTCATGATACCCATCCATATTTCTGATGTATGTTACGTGCATGAAAAAACGTATATGGTTGCAATTCCCTGGTCAACAGTGGCGCCATGTGTTCGTTTTCGTAACTACTGCCGTCGTCGTTCGTTTTTCCGAACGTTCGCTGTTTCAACATTCGCTATTTCAAAGTTTCGCTGTTCTGTAGATCGAAGTTTTATTCATTCGAAAAATTCACTCTCGATTGTTAACGACTCTATATTTTGGTGTCTGTATGAAATATGGATACTCCACTTTGAATTTCGAAAAAAATTGAACTTATTGAAATACTAAGATGCATATTCTTCAAATCGAAATTAGAGGTGGTCTGGATATATATTTCCGAAAAAATGCGCATTCGAAGAAAACATATTACATTAAATACATGATCTACTTAATAGTCTGCCGAAAATAAAAATTTTGTATTACTCATTTAACGTGAATTTCATGCTGTTGTGTCCGCGAAGACCGTCACGAAGGGACGAGTTATCAAGGACTAGTATTTAAGGGATTAAGGCCAAAAGAGCTGAACTCCAACTCAATACTTTTATAACAAGTTAACGATAAGTTTATTTAAGAAGATACAAATTTGAGGTTTATTTGCCTCGAGACCAATCGTTCGGAATTTCGTCAAAGACTGGCGATTTTCGATTAGCCGGTAAATTTATAGATTCAGCGATTTTCTCCCACTCTATTAGTATTCAATTCTCGAATGTTCGACGCGGGATTTGCGGGTCGATGGACTCACTTGGAGACGACCTTCGAGTTGATCGAGTTGATGCATTTCTGCTGAGGGTGCTTATTGCTATGCAAGCTTATTTTTATGAGTGCTCGGGGCACAACATCCCTTCCCCCTTTAGGAGACGAAATTTCTGATTTCGGCTAATGTGCACGAATAAAATTAATAACTTTTTGGAATTTGGTCTCTTGGCATTACAATTTCGTTTACATTGGTATCCTTATTATTATTTACCCATTTTGTAGTGTTTTAGATATAATTCCCTTTTATAAAAATTTTTTTTTTTTTTTTTTTTTTTTGTTAAAATCGTTACATTGAACCGTTTGTGTTTAATTGTTTAGAAATTGGTCGTACAACGACTTTTTCTTCAGTTAGGTCGGTAATTGACTGTCCTCTTTTTCTTTTATTCGGCCTTGCCATGAATGTTGGTGCCATTTCGATGCCGTTTGTACTTTGGATTAGCCTGATTCGTTGGCAATGTTTGATTTGAAATACTGTTAGTACGATGATTATTATTATTATTAATGTCATTGTAATGGCACTTAGAGAGTAGTTTCCAACGATATGGTATGGATGTGCCCATATGTTAGGTTGTTCTTCTAGTTTTTTCTTCAAAATTTCAATTCTTTCGCCTAGGGCGTTTGTTTCTAATGGATTCGTTATAATTTTTGACGGTATGCTGTAATTGAAGATTGAGTGATTAAGATTTACATTTTTTATCATGCTGGTTAGGTTGTACAAAGGTGCGAATACGATTGATTCGTCTTGGTTAATTTCTCTTACAGTTAACAATTGATAATTCGCTGATGTGACGGAACATTCTCCGTCCAAAGCCAAGAGTCCCGTATCGCTGATAATAGTGTGTACAGTCGATGCGTTTTTACAGTCTATTCTGATGTTTTCTGGTTTAGGTGCTACGAAAAGCCATCTGCCCTCTTTTTCTAGGGTTATTACTATGGTTTTTTCCAGTTTTACAATTCTTTGATTACAAGATAATTCTTCCGGTGTGCTACCTAGATAAATAGCTATTTCGCATGAAGTGTTTTTTTCTACTTTTTTCTAGGTTTCGTCTACTTTTTTGACTTTGTTAAGTTCTTCTTCAGTTAAAGATAAATATGTTCTTTTGTAGCTGTCTATTATTATAATTTTCGTTGTCGTTTCGATAAAGTGAAATTGACTTCCGTTTACTCGAGTTGGTAACGGATATACCTTGTTGATTTTTAAAATTGTATTTTCGACTAGTGGGAATTTAATTACTAGTACGAATCTGAGATTTGCTGTGTAGCTTGTGATTTCGGCAGTTTTTAATAAATTTGTCATTTCACTACTTTTAATGTTTGTTGGGAAGTTTAATCCTTTTGGAATGTAAGGAGTAGCTTTTGATAGATAATCGGTTAATTGTTGGGGTGAGATTACTGTAGGGTTTATGGTTCCCTTGTAGATTTCGGTTAGGAAGTTTGCTACTTGGTTTACGTCTCGGTTAAATGCGTCGATAATAGTCGTGACTGCATTAATGTTTTCGTCGATTAATTGTTTCTCTTTTATTTTTGAAAATTGTCCTTCAACTGTATTTTGTATTTTTTCTATGGCTGTTCTTAGGATGTCGAGATTGTCGATAAATTCGTTCGTAGTTTGATTATATAAACTCAGGGTGGAGTGCACGATTTGCAGATTTTCTTTTAGCATGTCTTCGTGTGTTTTTTGTTTATTAGCGATCGTGTCAATTTTTTCGTTTATTTTTTGAGCGTCGTCTTCGTCTAGATTTCCTGTGATCGCTTTTATAATGGTCTTTCTTTTTGTTCGTGTTTCGCCTGTACCTACGAAATGGTATATTGCTATAATATTTGAGTGTGATTTGTGTATCATTGGTCTCAAACTAGTTTCTATACTCGCACAGAGTATGTCATTCGTTGATTTTTTGCAAATTTCGCTCAGAGTATCGAGTGCTCTGATCAAAGAATCTTCCTTCCTTTCCATAAAATGCAAATCCATGTGGATTGCTAATTTCCATGTTCCTTTCACCAAACATAACGATCCTATTTCCTCGTAATATATTCCGGGTGACGTTTGAAATTTTTCCACTCGGAATTTGTTTTTTACCGACGGTTCGTTTCCTCCTACGAATCCGCTCATGACCGCGTACCTGTAAAGGTATTACCATTAGAGTGTCTGACGGTCGGTAATGTAGGGAATTTAAATAGGTGGGTATGGAAGGTTTTTTCTATCCCGGTGTTCTCTGGTGCTGTACCTTTATACCCTATCTCTTTTTATTACTCGATTCAAATTTGCTGATTTTGCACTTTTGTTTTCATTTCTCGGTGCATTATCTTTTCGCGAGTTAGTAACAGTCCAAACGTTCTACGTATCGTTTCGCTAATTATTTTCTCTACATTTTCAATTATTTCTTTCAATATAATGTCCGACTATACATTGTATTTTGCCTCGGACGATGTGTTCCTGCGCGACCGTGCGATTTACGAGTTGGTGGAAGACCATCGGCGGGAAATTTCAGTAAGTTTTTAATATTTCAATACTTTAAATAAATATTTATTTAATATAAAATTATATCTCTCTTGTTTTTTATCATTTATTATTTATTATTTTGTTCTTCCAGATTGCGGTTTATGGGCCCTTGTACGGTCGTCCCAGGCGTCGCTTTACAGATATGGCTTACCTGGCCTATATGTTCAGGCCACAAATAACTGTAAGTATTATAATATTTTTGTTTTTATTTAAATTTAATAAATTATATTTAAGTTTTCTTTTCTTTTTTAACTAATTTAATTCATTTCCTTTTTTTTTTCTTTAGGCTCTTCTCCAAGAGATCGGGGACTATCGGCGGTGGGTCCGTGAGACCCACCGTATCGATGAGTTTGGGCGTTACCCCGGCGTCGAAGGTTTCGACGTCGGGTTCATCCGTTGGATGTTCGAGGGGCGGTGGGGCCAGGAGCATCCCGAAGACAACTGGGACCATCCGGCCTGGTCCCACCCCGATGGCGTCGTTTCGGCATATGATGCCGATTAAAAAAATTTTTTTTTTTGCAAATTTTTGAAAAAAAATTTTGAATTTTCGAAAATTTTTGTATTTTTTTTCTAAATTTAATTATAATAAATGTTTGTTTTGTTTCTGTGTAATTCTCTCGATTGTGTTTGTTTTTGTTTATTTTCCTGTATCCTTTTTCTTCGTTCCTTAAATTATTTATTCAAAAAAAATTCTTTTTTATCCATTTTCCTATTCGTTTGTTCTGTATATTTTATATTTTCATTATTTTTCGATATTTGTTTATTATTTTTTTTTTTGATTTTTATTTCATTATTTTTCATTATTTTTCCATTAGTTTCATTATGTTTTGATATTTGTTTATTCAATTATTTATTAATTATTATCATTATTTATTAGTATATAATAAGTCAGTAATAATATTCTTTATTCTTTTATTATTTTCTTATCATCTGTTAATTGCTTTTATTATTTAAATTATCCATTTTTTTTTCCTTTCATTTTTCTTATTCTCTTTTTCTAATATATTCTATATTCTTTCTATTATTATTATTATTTTAAATATGGCGTCGTTGTGGCGTGGCGTCGTCACCACGTGGAGTCGGTGCTAGAGTGCACCGGGTCCCCAGCTACTTACGCGGTGTACCGTCTGAAGTTCGCCACTACCGTGTAGTATTTTTTATGCATGTGGCGCGCAGCGTCGCTGCTTGATCGACGAGCTCGAGAGTTGCTGGCAAGTGGGTAACGTAGGGCTTGATTCGCTCTACGTGAACGCGTATCGTCCGCCGCCCACTGCCGATACTGTAGTTCACCTCCGAGTCTCGACTTTTTATTACGTATGGCCCCGTCCATTTCGGAGTCAATTTAGATGACCTACCTCGACGTACAGTCGTGTCCAAAAGTAATACCTTGTTGCCGACGTGATATTCGACGTTATTGGCGCTTTCCTTTTGTTTTTCTACCACTTTTTCCTTTTTATTTATTAGACTTTCTCTAGCGACTTGCCAAGTCGCTCTTAGACGTTCTCGTAATTCCGATACGTAGTCGTCGTACGTATACGTAGTTCTTGGTGCCTGTTGTAGTGCTGTTGGTAAAACAGGTTTCTTTCCGAATATTAATTCGTAAGGGGTGAATCCTGTGGCTGAATGGGGGGTCGTGTTGTATGTGAACATTGCATATGGCAACCATTCATCCCAATCTCGTTGATCCTCCTGTATAAAATGTTTCAGATATTCGGCAAGAGTTCGATGAGACCTTTCAAGGGCTCCGTTCGATGATAAAATCGTTTGAGGTGTTCCGAATTTGCATATTATTTCTGTTATTAACCCTTTTGCGACTTCTTTTGCTTCCTGATTTTCGAGAGGGATTGCTGCGATATATTTTGTTAAAAGATCTTGGAAAGTGAGGATGTATTTATATCCTTTTTCCGTTTCTGGTAAGGGTCCTACAATATCGACAGCACATTTTTCGAATGATTTTTCTGGAGTGTCGGTAATTACCATCGGTGCTTTGTTAATCTTTGTTACCTTGTTTCTCTGGCATTTATCGCACTCGGAAACGTATTCTTTTATATCTTTTTTCATACCTCGCCAGCGATATTCTTCCTGTATTCGTTGCGTCATTCTTTTTATTCCAGGGTGTCCCCCGAGAGGCGTATCGTGATACTCTCTCAATATTATCTTTCTCTCTCTTTCGCTTGGGCGTTCCATGTCGACGTCGGAGTGTTCGGTTTCACTCTCGCTTTCTCTTTCTATTTCGTCTTCTTTTTCTTTATCTTCAGCCACTCCCGGCTGTTTATCAGGTCGGCCATTCCGATTAGGGCTGGACCGATTATCTGGGGAGGCTGGATCATCTGAAGAAGATGGATTCGCGTCGTTTTTGATTTTACGCGGTCTTCCCCGCCCCCTTTTTTTCGGCTGATCGTTGTTTTTGTTTTTATCGACCGTAATCGCGTATATTCGACTCAACGCGTCAGCATTTGTGTTCTTTTTTCCTTCTTTATATTCAATTTTGTACGTATATTCTTCTAATTTTATCCTCCATCGCATTAACCTTGAACCTGGATCTTTTACGTTGAACAACCAGGTGAGGGGTTGGTAGTCGGTGACGATAATAAATTTTGTTCCGTAAATGTACGGTCGGAATTGATTTACTGCCCAGACGATCGCTAGCATTTCTTTTTCTGTAGCTGAATAATTTGTTTCTGCTTTGTTTAACGTTCTACGCGCGTAACAAATCGGTAGATCTTCTCCTACTTTTCCCTGTGACAAGATGGCTCCTATCGCTTTATCGGAAGCGTCTGTCGTGACGATAAAAGTTTTTGTGAAGTCGGGATATTGTAATATGGGTGCGGTGCTGAGAGTTTCTTTCAGCGTTTCAAAAGTTGCTTGCGTATGTTCGTTCCATTCGAATTTTTTGTCCTTTTTTATGAATTCCGTTAGAGGTTTTGCTAATTTTGAGAAGTCTTGAATGAATTTTCTGTAATATCCTGCGAGTCCTAGAAATGATTGGACTTCTTTTACGTTTTTTGGTGCTGGAAAATTTTTTACAGCTTTAATTTTTTCAGTATCGGGTTCCCACTTCGGTGATGATGTGACCCAGATATTGCGTTTCCTTTCTCAAAAATTGACATTTTTTCGGTTGTACTTTCAACTGACCTTCTCTTAGTCTGTCGAAAACTTCCTTTAACCTTTCATTGTGTTCTTTGAAACTTGATCCGTGTATTACGATATCGTCCAGATATACGTAACATTTCAAGTCGGTGGAGCGTTTTTCAACCCGAAAGGCATTCGATTGTATTCGTAATGTCCTAACGGTGTCGAAAATGCAGTTTTTTGTTTGTCATCTTCTGCCATCGGGATTTGATGAAATCCGGATGCGAGATCTAGCGTTGTGAAATATTTTGCTCGCCCCAATTGGTCTAATATTTCAGTGATGTTGGGTAGAGGGTAGGAATCTCCCTCTGTGACCTCGTTTAATTTACGAAAGTCTACTACAACTCTCTTTTTTATATTACCTTGGGCGTCTGCTTTTTCAGGAACGACCAGTAGTGGTGCATTCCACGGGCTTCTGCTTGGTCTGATTATTCCGCTTTGAGCATTTCATGAGTTTGAGTAATCACTTCTTGTTTGTGATTCTCTGGTAATCTGTACGGGCGAATATTGACCGGTACGGTGCCTTCTTTCGTATAAATACAATGTTCCACGAGATTCGTGTTTCCCAATTCTTCTCCTTCCAGGTGGAATATATCTCCATATTCTTTACAAAATTCCTGGAGGAATTTTTCTTCTTCTTTATTAAGATGTGAATGTGCTCCAATTTCTTTCATTATTTGTATTACTCTCTTTTCCTTTTCTCCGGTGCTGGCTACGTAAATTTCAGTGGCGGGAGAGTTTTCTAATTCAGCATTTTTTGTGTAATCTTTTTCTTGGCAACTCTCAATTTCTTCTATTTCGACCGAAGGTCTTTCAAAATTTATTTCTTGTTCTGACGTGTTTAAAAACATGATTGGAATGGTCATTCTTTTTTCTGTAACTATTCCTTGCCCCATTTTTATTCCTTCTCATATTTCTCGGGCTGCTACACATCCTATTGCCAAATTTTTAGCTTTAACGTAGTGGATACTTTCTGAACGGGGAGGTAATTTGATTTTTTCGACCCGTTTATCAAAGGTTCGACGTGACCGTATATTTTGATAATTCGGCCACCCAAAATGTCGACTTTGGGTTTCCTTACAAAATCCAAACCCAATATTCCGTCCGTTTTGATTGGAACGTCGTTATCTACGACGAAAAATCCATGCAGGATGTTGACGGCGGGTGTTTTAATCTCAACCATGACTTTGCAAAGGGCATTAAAAGTTTTTCCTTGTACGCCTGGTAGTTCGACTGTTTCGTCGATAATTTCTGTGTTTTCGTTTAACACGCTTCTTTTTATTATACAGCATTGAGCTCCCGTATCAGCTTTCAAGAGGAGAGCTGAATTTATTGCTTGCGGTGATGTGACGTAAAAATCACTAGCCATGCCCCATGAATCTACTGAATTTATTTCGAATTTTATTTGTAAATTTTCCACGCTACTTTTGAGCGAACCTGTAGGTTGATTAGCCTCCAAACAGCTGACGTACGCATTCTGCCGCTCGGCTGTCCGTTCGAGGAGACTGAGGTTCAGTGAACCTATCGTTTTCTTTTCTTCAGTGTTTCCGCTGTTCGACTGATTTTGATTTTGACTATTTCCTTGACCGTTTTGTCCATTTTGACCATTGTTTTGCCGATTATTTTGATAACCTCTGTTTCTACCCCTGTTTCCTTGATTTCCACGATTATTATTTCCGTTATTATAATTTCCTCGGTTTCCCTGATGATTTTGATTTCTACTGTTATTACCTCGGTAATTATTTCCTCGGTAATTGTTTCCTTGATAATTGTTTCCTCTTTGATCGCCATTTTTATTTTTTCTATTCCAACAATCGTCATAGATATGTCCCGATTTTTTGCAGTAATTACAAAAAAGAGAATTAATGCTTCGGTTGGGAGTCGGTAATTGATTATTTCCGTTATTTCCGTAATTTCCATTTCGATTTCCCGTGCTCCTACAATCTCGTGCGAGATGACCTCGTTTGTTACATTTATTGCAAGTGATTGAGCCGTTTCCATTCCCGTTTGGTGACTCTTTTCTTCCTTGTTGTATTTTTTCTTCGTCTATCGCCGCGGTAATGGCTTCGTTTAAGTTAGAATAACCTCGAGCTTTTACTATTGTTTGATACTCTCTTTTGAGTCTTTCTTGGAAACTAGAGAGAGCTAATCCTCGTACGTATTTTTCTACGGCCATTTGACCAATTACTGTCGGTTGATCTCTAATACTGGCTTCAATTAAATCCATCATAATGTCTTCTATTCTTCTACCAAAATCTTTTACCGATTCGTTAAATTTCTGTCGGCTCGAATATAGTTCGGATTGCAAGGCTCCTACAGTTCTTGTGCCGCAAAACAATTCTAACATAACTGTCCTGAAAGTCTCGAAGTCGGGGATGTTTTTATATCGGACTTCCGCTCTTGCTCTACCGGTTAATTTAATCGTCAAAACGGTTTCTAATAAAATTTCTTGATCTTCTTCGTGAATAAGTTTGTTCGCGTGCGCAAAAGCATCTACTAATTCGCGAGCTTCTTCCGGTTTCGTACCGTCAAATCGAGGAATTAAACTACGCGCTTCTTTTAGAGACATGGTACCTCTGAGTCTGTGAGAATTATTAAGAGGGTTATTTCTGAGATCTAAATATGTATTATTTTCTCCATCATCACGGTTTCCGTTATTGCCGTTTCCGTTATTTCTACCATTTCCATTATCTCTACCGGTTCCGCTACCACCGGTTTATTCGTGCTCTGCCATGTTTGCAGTTATTTGGGGATTTTCAGTCAAATTAAGCGCTGATGAATTATCGATATTTACTAATTCTATTGCAAAATCGTCTGAAGAACCATCAGACTCGAAATCAGATTTTAGAGGGTCAACATGTATTTTCTTTCTCTGTTTAACAACGGGCTCGTCATCGGATCTTACTTTTTCTCGTTCGAATTGGACTTTAGTATTAAAGAATGACTCGAGCGATCGCGATATAGTGCTAACGCCGGGTAATTGGAGACGTTCGACGTACTCTTTATCGTCGTTAGACATATAAAATTTTTTCTATACGCTCTGGCTTTGGCGGATTACAATTTGAAATAATGTTCCGTCACTTACATTAAGATGATCGCTATCATGATGCTTGTTGATCGTTGTCAGGTCAGTCGGGGTCGAATTCAGGGTCTATTTTCTCCAGTCTTCCTTCCTTCCTTCCTTCCTTCTTTTTGAATCTTGACGTAGATCGGTCTGCTTTGGAATCGATGCTCGATAGTCGAATTGAACAGCAAGGTCCTCGTTCGATGTACGAATTGTCTAGAATTATCGATGTTCCTCAGCAATTCGGTATTCTTCCGTTTCACCTCGTAGACGTGTCAGATTTCTTGAGTTGTGGCAATCCCACCGCTGCGTGTTGTGTCCGCGAAGACCGTCACGAAGGGACGAGTTATCAAGGACTAGTATTTAAGGGATTAAGGCCAAAAGAGCTGAACTCCAACTCAATACTTTTATAACAAGTTAACGATAAGTTTATTTAAGATACAAATTTGAGGTTTATTTGCCTCGAGACCAATCGTTCGGAATTTCGTCAAAGACTGGCGATTTTCGATTAGCCGGTAAATTTATAGATTCAGCGATTTTCTCCTACTCCTTTATTATTTTATTCTCGAATGTTCGACGAGGGGTTTTCAGGTCGACGGACTCACTTGGAGACAACCATCGAGTCGATGCATTTCTGCTGAGGGTGCTTATTGCTATGTTGGCTTATTTTATGAGTGCTCGGGGCACAACAATGCAATAAATTCTAAAATTTCGAAATATCAATCATTCTACATTTTGGTTTTTCTACATATTAGACCCCACCCATCCCACAAATGATCAGTAAAATCGCTAAAGTATTTTTTAAACATTGTTGACGATATGATACGTAGCTCCTCCGACGTGATTTCTCGAGGACTTTTCGTACGCCGAATTGCATAGACATTCACCAATTCTTCCATTTCAAAACACTTTTCACAATCTCGGCGTATAGGTCCACCAGCATCAATATGCGTTCGCACCCACGGTGGATTAAAATGATCATAACACTTATGATATGATTGAATCTCACTATCTGACTGTAAATGCTCTGGTAAAAGATCCCACAAGAAAGTTATACTTTTGCTATAATATTTCAAAAGCAAAGCCTTGGGAATCGATTCAAGTTCATTTTTCGTTAATGTCCAGAGGTCTTTCGACGGGTGGATTGCATACAAG
The DNA here is from genome assembly GCA_037893425.1 of Campoplex nolae. Lineage (NCBI taxonomy): Eukaryota > Metazoa > Arthropoda > Insecta > Hymenoptera > Ichneumonidae > Campoplex > Campoplex nolae. The sequence continues at coordinate 53,880 of JBBLXU010003698.1, read as the reverse complement.
CTTGCACATCTATCCATCTCGACGTCTACTTTCAGAATAAACCTTTTAGACAAAAGAGATATAAATCAGCGTTTTCGTTTTCACGTTGCCCGAAAAAATGTGGTATGAAAAAAAAAAATGCGGCAACTTTTCTTTTCTCACAAAGTGGACCATTTTCTTTAGTTTCATGGGGGAACTGTATAATTGGAGATGAAAGTCTATCAGTCGGCATTCTCTTTTCATATCGGTAGTAAAGATAAAATCTAGGTTAAGAAATATATGGGTGACCATCCCCGTTTGAGTGAAGATTCTAAAAAGGACAAATTTTGGAGAACAATGGCTCAATCATAGAAAAAAAACGCAGGTGCATCTCAATTCTCTAGATTATACCGTGGAAGGGTCGTTCCACGTGTTCTACAGACATAAATTTAATTATGGAAGGTATGTCATAAATATCCTGCAACGTCTGAAAAAATTATAGCTTCAAGGTAGTAAATTTATTCTTTTCATTTTATACTACCTTACCGGTTATTGCAGGTCCTTAGAAATACTTTCCCCAGTAGTACTTTCTTTTTTTTTTGGGAGCATAATTAACGCGAAAGTTTACAACTTTTGGAGAAAATTGTTGTAGGGATGCAATGCTTGCAAATAGATGAAGTGCTGAAATGTAGGAGAGAGGTAACTCCTACCCTTCTTTTCCTTTCCTATGAAGGGTTTAAAAGGGCATTTTCCTCACGACAAAATTCATTCCTCGCAAAACAATCGGTGACATTACCAGTTCGTCGGTGTCAAAATTTTTCAAAAGTCGAAATGTCTGGAAATCGGGAATTGTGTAAAAGCATCGATGCCCAGATAGACATTTTGGAGCAATACTCCGGCAACAGTGCACCATGCGATAGCATAATAAAACAAAAAGGTTGAATCTTTTGCCGCCGTATTAAACAGTTAGATGACAGCATGGCACTGCAGTAAATAATGACAAAAAAATGACCATACAACGACACGAAGTGATGGCACATCGAAGAGAACAATAGGGCATGTCGTGCTGTCACGGTTAGGTTGAAAGTTCGGTCGATTTTTGGAGCAACAGAACGGCATACTGTAACAGCAACTGAGCGGCACAGGGACAGCACGACGTGCCATCCAGCTGTTGGCCGAATTGCGCCACGCAATTTCAGCAACGAAGCGTGTAATTCGTGACATACTGTATGGCCAAGTTGAGGGCATATTTTCAACACGCTGTGACGCGCCTTTGACGGCAATGGAAGGGCACGCTGTTGCGGCGTATTTGCAGCAATGGAGCGCGCTACATTGCCGACGGCTGAGTAGCCGAGCTGTGGCATGCTTCGAAGCAATAGAAGCGGCAAATTTGGAGTTTGTCAAAACAGCAAGTTTTTTTATTGCGTATTGACTCCACATTGCGTAGCTGCACCCGTGAAGATGATTCAGGACGCTCGATCGGCTTCGAAAAAGAGTTTTATATTAGGATATATTATTGAAAGATTTGATCAATACGGATGAGGGGTGAGTGCAATTTACATTTTTCTAGTAATACCTACGGTTATCGCATTGTATGTTTATTAGACTGAATGAATTTTTTTTTTTACCGGCCCTTATCCGTGTTTCTTGATGAAAAATTGATGAAGTATTGATGAAAAAGAAATTTTGTTAAAAATTGAGCTCGATTGCTTATTTTTTAGAGAATTTCATAATTTGAGCACATTTGTGTTATCTACGGCGTTATCTGAACTGCTGTCGATGAAACTTGATAAATTTTAACGAATGCTGTTTTTGCTCTCCTTTTGTGTCAAACCATCGTTGAAACTTGTTTATCAATGATATGTGGCGACATTCATCAGTGGTTATAATGACGTAGCTAAACGGGGTCTGGCGCTTATATTGAAAGCTCCAATAATTGTTTGATAAAAAGACGAATAGCCAAAGAAATAATATTTGTTACAAGTAGTCAAGCTGTATCGAAAATTTAGTGCAAATGATACTTACGCTAAGACGGCATATGTATACTTGATTGAAGGAAATTTTAATTCGAAATCATAAAATAGTAATAAAATAATTTCAACAAATTTTTAATGACTTTGACGGATCCGCGGCGACTTCACCAAGAAATCCTTTTTCTCATCCGTCCGCAGTGAAATAATATAATAATGGAATGGAGGATGAATAATGGAATCTGAATGGATTTTCAAGTCCAACAAAAGATCATCTCGAAAACATTTTCGTTTCTTATATGTGTTTGGAAGTGACACGGTAGCACTTTTTTTTTTTTTTTTTTCAATTACGTACTATCGATATCTCAAAAAAAAATAAAAAAAAAGATCAACCATAAATTTTCATATCCACAACGTTCTAGTAAATTTTATAGTCAATTTGGTGGAAACTTTGCAGTATATCAAAATTAAATTGTAGATACTATTTTTTTTTAACACAAGCGAAAAATTCATGAATTTGAAGAGCACCGATTTGCGAATACTTTGAAAACCATATTTGCGATAAATTTTTATATATCGCACAGTTTATACTTGAATGTTTCTTCTTCTCAAGTCTAACCCTAGAATTTGATAGCGCACTGTGGATATATTAGGGTCTGGTCAAAGGTCATCAATAATACCATGATTGGAAAAAAAAGTTTCAGGACATCACTTTCGGATTTTTTGATGAAATCTTCGCGGATTTATCATGGGCAAATTTTTTTTTCAAAAAGAAAGTCCTTCGTCCAGCTTTCAAACGCGGTTTGTATGAGAATATTTTGTTATTATTCAAGTTCAATCAACGCCCAATTATTCCGTATTTAACCGAAAAAAAGGATAACAATCGAGATGGAAAAATGAGCAATTGAGCTCATTTTTTATGCAAAAATGTTTTATCGAACAATACAAAAATGAAACATGAGTATAAGAGATAGTAAAAACTATTTAAAATATTTTCTTTTTCATCAGTCTATTGTTTATACGCAAGAAACTGACCAGTGAATGTATTTGGTAACGTATCAATCAGCAGACCGGACGATGTCTTGTATTCAATTGAAAATATTTTTTTCGTGGAATGAAAACATTTGCCGAATATAGAGTGCCAACAATATTATTCTACCGTGATTGGCCCACGATGAGAATAGGCATGCAGTAGAAAAACCCGAGTTTTGGGGAATCGTTGGCCATCTTTGAATTTACGATGGTCCATCGACCCCACCAAAACCCTGATACTTTAAACCGCACACCCGTGCGTTGGGGGACCTCCTTTTGATATGGAATCCGAACCACACATTCACGCGATACACTCTACCCATTCACCCTAATGTAACAAATAGAAAAAGGATTTCACATAAAAACGAGAGGTTTTAATTTTCAAACGGAAAATATGTATCATTACGTACAATAACGTTTTATAACGCTGACAGAAAAATCAGCAAGTAAATAAGAAAATTAAAGATAAAAAAGAAAAAGTGATCAGAGACTTGGCTTTGTGAAAAAGATACGTATTACAAGGGAGAACGAGACCTTGTTTCAGAAATCGTTGAATTCAGCGAAGATTGCGACGATACTCTCCGTTGGAGGCGTCGTTGGATTCCGTTGCGATGTGCCCCTCGGTTGTTCCAATTGCGCCGTCCCGTATCAGCGTCAAGAGTTTCAATGTCCTCCTCGCTCTCATCGTGATGCCTTCGTGAGTTGGACAGCCGATGATTCTCGTTGCGTTGCGAACGAATGGCAGGTGGACCATCGCCTTGAATTTCCCGACGGTTCTCCGCTCTATTCAGGCTGTTGCGGTAGCGCTGTTTGGAGCTCCTGAGAGCGTTGGCCATCGCGTCAGTGAATTCGGACCAATCCGGTTTCGAATAATGACGATTCCTTGCAGTAGCCGCTATTTTCGACAGAAATAAATATAGTCCACCATCTAAAGAGGACCTTTCTGAAAACAATCATTAATGCTGTGGCATACCATACAGGGCTTTTGCGAATCTCGTTTTGCCAAGGGCAATCTCGTTCGGCTTCCGACCATGCCAGGTTAAAGCTGGAGATACATTATCGCTCATTGCATTTTTCAAAACTTCGTTGGCCGTTTCAATTAACGTGTGGCCACCTAGCGAACCCAAATACCTTACCTGAGAAAAAAAAAGCAACTAAATCGAGGCAACGATGAACGAAGAGGTTAATAACGTTTTCATTCCAATAAATTTGTTTTGCGCTTACAACACTCTTATATTCGTCATCCGGGATGGTCTCGAAATCGGTTACTTCTTCCGGGCTCGACAAGGGTAACGAGTTGGGTTTCGTCGGGAATTCCTTCGAGAGTTCTTGCTCGTATAACTTTCTGAGTTTACTATAAATTCGATAAAGAGAAGAATTGAACAGAGGAATACATGATAAATGCGACTTGGCATAATTTTGGCAAGCAACGCTCCGAAAAGCGCTTGTTTTCGAACGTTGTACGCACCGTAGTTCCCTTGTTACGGAGTCTCGGAGCGATCTAAACATCGAAAATAGGAAGATTAATCGATTTTAATCGTGGTAAGAAGCCCCCTTGATAGCCTAAACAGCAATCTTACCCTATTTCGGTTGTCAGCCGATCTACTGATTCTTGCGATGCAAATTTCACAATAGGATTGAATTCCGGCCAACGTTGGGGTGGATTCTGCCACTGATGGTAATGAGGATCATATGGGTGCTGTTCGTTTGGACGCGGACTTTGATAAACCGGTTGTTGCTGTTGGTGATGTTGTGGTTGTTGTCGTCGTTGTTGTTGTTGTTGTTGGTGTTGTTGTTGTTGTTGTTGTCGTCGTTGTCATTGTTGCGATACTGGTACAGATGGTGGTGATGGTGATGGTGATGGTGTTAGTGATGGTGTTGGAGATGGTGGTGGTGATGGTGATGGTGATGGTGATGGTGGTGGTGGTGGTGGTGGTGGTGGTGGTGGTGGTGGTGGTGGTGGTGGTGGTGGTCGTAGTGGTGGTGATAGTGGTAGTGGCGGTGGTGGTGGTGGTGGTGGTGGCGTTGGTGGTGGTCGCGATTGTTGTCCGATGTTGTGCATTTCTGTCAAGTTTTGTTGACGGGGAGATTGTAGTGTTAATAATGATGGCTGTTCGACATAGCTCGATTTCGGTGTTGATGACCGAATATTTCCCAAATCCCTGTTTTGTCGCGGTGTGAACTACAAGCAGCGGAATAATGCGTTTTGCAAAGAATAATCATGGCATCAAAACAATCTATTCCTTTACGACTTGACTCCTGATTGACAAGGTCGATTCAAAAGTCCTTTACGTGTCTACGTCTGCTTCTGTATCATTTTGAATCTTCGATATCTCTACTCATCCTCAGGTATGCCCCAAAACATTACTCCGCCAAGATTTGTGTAGCCCAATATGATACTACTTCGAGAGTGCAACAGCACTAATCATTAGATATGTGTTCGAAAACGTCTGTGCTCATGAATTTGTTTCCTCTGGAACAAGTGTTTTACCGCAACAAAATAAAAAAAATATTTTAGAACAGAGATATTCTAAAGCGATATTGTTCCAGAGTAGTGAATTTCTGAGCAGGATCGTTTCTTCACATATTATAGAGAGGCTTATCCCGGAGCATGCATCAAGACGATTTGAGACAATACAGATTTAAGACGGTACAAAAGTAGATATATGTTCAGGGGCATAAGCACCATGCATTCAAGTCTACAGTAATGATGCGAGTGAGTGAAGATAAGAAATGATAAAATAGTAGACATACTGCACTGTTTAGTAGTCATGTATTTAAAAGCAGAGCCAATAGGAGTACAGCCGTGAAGAATATTACTACTGATAATTGTAAAAGAATTTTAAGAACGCACATTGTTTTCTTCATAATATCCCGAAAACGTCGGTTGATTATCGAAAGATGATTCCTCGTCAACATTCATCATCGCGCGTCGCATGATGGCCACTGTGTCCTGAAGGGTTAAACCACCTACGTTCTCTACCCCAGGCTGTCCACCAATGTCGACACCATGCTCCTCTGATGACGGACTCTCGAAGCTCGAAATGTAATCTTGGAGATACAACGGCCGATGCGCGTTTCTCGATGATCGTGGCTCTCCCATACTGCGTATTGAAATAAAACGCGAGAAAATCGACTTGTGGGCGAGAAGAGTATTACAGAAACGATGGGGATTGAATGAATTTAAAATGCTTTTTAATGTGTGCCAACCTGGTGTTATATCAATTACATATTGGCAAAAAATAGGAGAATAGCTGAAGTAATTAAAAGAATCAAGAAATGATTACTGAAGCGAAACACGATTACGGAAACGACTCCACCACCTGACGCATAAAAAAGTCCTGACTCCTAGTAGTTACTAGCGGCGTTCATAGCAGCAACTACAAATGTATCAGAGGCAAGTACCTCTCTACCATTTTCATCTATGCGACGGGGTACCCACAGGGGCATCCCATAACACTTTGAGCGGACATCGGTGAATGCGACCATTGACCTTGCCCGGCTAAGCCCTTGGCACTTGTAGAACCCGACTTCACTCGACGGAATACCGACATCGAAGAACGGTTGTACGGAATCGAACTTTTTGACAATCAGGTAAGTGGTAAGCCGATATTTGATTATGTTTTCAATCATACATATTGCAGAATCTTTCAGCAAGCACCAACGGTTACGTTTTTTTGTGCTCAAACTGAATGTTTGAGTTTTCAAGCGGCGGAATTGGAGAACATCGTTAACGAGAATATCATGTGAGAGCGGTCCAGCATTATGCCGATCGAGGGTGATAACTGCTTTATCACCATTCATGCGCGGACGAGGAATAACTATCTGAGCACGTTCTGCTATTCTGTTTGCCATTTGCTGCAGACTCAAATGTGGCTTCCTTACGTACCGACGAAATTGTTGCATGGCGTTTTCGTACGGGAAGGCGGAATATTCGTCTGCCGGGCCAAAGCGTTCGACATCGTCGACCACATGTAACACTCCATGAATGTTGTAGCTAGCAAAATCGGAACCATAAAGTCGAGGACATTGCGCAACAAAAATTTTTAATGCCATTCTCGCGTACGTTAATTTCCGACGAGACGGATTGGTAGAAACCAAAATGCGCACGGCACCGCTCAGCAGAAGAAAGTGATCGTACAAATCAGTAGGTAAAATACCATAAAGCACGACGGCCCCTAAATAGAGCAAAAATTGCCGAAACTCGGTAGCCTTCCATCGCTTATAACAATCCAACGGCCGGGGTAAACGAGCAAACTCGCTGGGGCACCAGTCGTATAAAAATTTGAGTCTTTCTGAAATGATAGCAATGTCACGAGCACATAATTTGGACGATTTTGAAAACTTTCCCTCAACCCAGGCCAGGAATAGCCGCTTCATGATGCCGAGATATAACAAATGCATAGGATCAAAAGGAACTTGCGATACGGCGCCCATGGGAAGCTGCGAAAGGGGACTCTCCGCGTCCAGCTGATGATCTTCATCGAATTCGTTGAAATACTCTTGATCGGTCCGTGATGCATTTTCAACTTGGCAATAAGACATGCATTTACCTAAGCGTTGACCACAGACCTTACACTTAGAACAAGGGTAAGTCGAGTTGTGGCTGTAATGACGCAATATTGAAGCACGCGCAGGTGCGTCAGCGATAAAGGCTCGAAGAACAAGAGGATACTTAGATTCTTGATAACAAATGCCTCCTTCTGCTATTATTCTATTCACGTCTTCAACGAACAATCTAAAGAATTCCTTTGCACTAGCAAATTTTTTTGGTCCCCTGTATATACCTATCACCCCTACTGGAGACTTTCGTAATGTTTGGGATTCTGCATTGAATAGGCCATATTTGATGGTTGCCGGAATTATCAAGTTGTCCTCCGTCCGTGCTGAAATCCAGCTCCAGGCAAGCAGGAATTTCATCTGTATTTATCAAATCAAGAATGCTAGTGATCGTGTACTCTACTCCTAAATGCAGATATTCCCCCGGATATACGTCTAGCAATTGGACCGACTTGCGTGGAGTACCCAAAAGCGTTTTTGTAGACTGTGGAAGGAAAGAGAAACACGGATGGTTTTTGAGTATTTTGAGAAGATCATCTCCGGAACGCTGACTAATACCATTATTGCCTAACCACGAAACCAAAGTTTCGCGAAAACTGTACACGGGGTCACTATCCGACATTTGCGAAAGTTCAGATTCCGAGTCGCTAGAGTCTATGTCAAGATCTGAAGCTTGAAGCCTGTCGTCCTCATTATTGTCTTCACCGACGCGCGTGCTGACATCTAAAACGCTACTTGGAGAAACCGCGGCCATGGGCGCAGTTGGCGACACTTGGGGTTCAACATACACGGGAGATGCGCCTGGTAAGTTTGAATTATCATTTATCACATTGGGAAAATTAGAGTTTGTCGTCTGACTAATTTCCCACGATGGATATTCTCGCGCTCCAATTCTCGAATTACGCAACCTAATCTTTTTGATTTCCCTTTTGATTGCACGTCGCTGTCGCGATGACAACGTTTCGAATGACTTTCGACCACGAGACCTCTTAATTACGTGCGACATTTTCTTATCTTCGAGAATAACACAATTAGATAAGCGTTATAAGCAGTATAACAATAATGCCAAGCAAAAAATTTCACTTCCCTTTGATCGGTGGAAATGACGACCACCACCTGTATATTTTATCAGCTTCAACGGGCTCTTTCTAAGATGATGTACAAGGGCGTGATGAACAGCGTAGAGCCTGAATCAAATTACAAAAATAAGGACGGTTTAACGATTTGTCGGTGTAAAATCTCACGCACGATAGCACTTCAAATCTTACAAAAAATTATCAAACGTTCCCTCAACAAGAATAATATTCAATAGATCTTAATGGGCTACGATGGATCGACATTGAAAAATTATGAAATCAGTTTCAAGGTAAAGCCGTTCTGTACAACAGGAAAAGAATTTAAAAATGTATCGAAAATAAACTCAAAACAAAGCGAGAATTGGTTTCGAAAAATAAAAAAAATCGTTCGGAGTGCTTAGCGAGTTCGCGTTCGAGTTATCAATCATCAATTATCCATTATATTGATTAATTTTTTCTCGATTTCATTTTTTTTACTTTAGAATTTTTTGTCGCTTCGAAATTTTTCTTCACACTAATTTGCGATCAATTTCGGAACCTTTGCAGAGCTATTTTCTTATTCCTTAGTCCTTCTTTGTGAGGCGTTGCGCTTTTTTGTGTACCGATATTACTTCATAGATATCCTATCAGCTAACAACCAAAGAGTTGCTTGCTGTCGCGGAACCAGAGGATTCGAAAATACATTTTTTATTTTCTACACGTTTCAGGAAATTCTAGATTGTCGAGCAATTTTAATATTTGAACACTAATAAGTACGTAACTCAATGACACTTCAATATGTAAAGAATGCGTGAAAACCGTTCAATAAATAATCAAAGCACCTCTGAAAACTACGTAATTCGAAAAGTCAACTTGAAAAGCAGCTTCGTGCTTCGTTTCGTCAAACAGTCTTCCGCAAATTTTGCGATATAGAAATATTGTCCGAACAGAGTGACTATAGGATTAACGTTCAATCGAGAAAAAATTGATACTCGGAAAAAAAGGATGATCGGTAAAATTTTTTTCACAAAAAATTCAACAAAAAAACCATGTGCATGTCATCTCAGGTTTCTTTTAGCGTTTAGCTGAAACTCAGAATCATCAAAAGAGTCGTCGTTTGCAAAAATATTCACATTAAATGTTGACGGAAAACATTTTTCTACAGCAGAGCGAATGAAACTGCTTAAACAGATAGATTAGAATAAAAAAGAAAAGTAAAAACAACATTGATCTCGACAATCACGCAAAACATTCTCGATTAGGAGAAATCCAACGCCAGGCGAAAAACGATAGTTATAGAGATAGAAAGATTATCCGGATCATCTCTTGATGGGACCCATGCCTTGACTTTCAAAGCCAAAAGTGGGCAATGAATCCACGATATGGGCCAGTGACCAAACTTATGTTCAAATGTAGTTCGAACACTCTTACTGCAGTCATTATCACAAGGATAGGTTCGAAAATTCGAAAACAAATTCGGGTTCAATTCAGATACAACATTTAAATGAAAACATATGATCGGTAGTTTATGAAGCCGAAGGATTTCGTAATGTTTGGAAGAATGTTGCATATATAAGAATAAATAAAATTCCATAACAAGAAACGAATTGCAATGATTCTTGCTTGTTTGTTTTTTAATTACTCCTGTTGCCAAATTTTCATTCAATACAAAGCCATTACTATTGGTTTCTCTTAATATCATTTATTATTCAAGGGTGACTCCTTCCGAAATATAATTCGTCAAACATCTTGCTCTTTTCATTCACCAACTATTACTACAACCGTCTCTGATGTTCACGAAATCAATTATATTTTGTAAACTGCTGCTTAACGATTTTCAAGAGTATGGATCAGTCATCTAATAAATCGAGTTTTCGAAATTGAAATTTTTCAGCACATTTCCTCTCTGAATTATTTCAACTCTGAGCATATACATTCATTTAAAACTCTATATTTTTCAGATTGTCACGATTATTTGTGATTCTACTATTTCGGACGAAAATAAACAAAATAATCTTGCATTTTTGCTGATTTCACTTTTCGCAAAGGTTATGAATTGCACAAATCTTGTTGAAATGATTCATTAAACAGGCAACGATTCGGAAATAAAAAATAAAATCGATACGAGAAAAGACAAGTTTTGCTACAGGAAATTTTGCTTCGAGGCAGTATAAACGTTTAATGATCGATTCATTCGTCGATACTGTGATAATAGTACTTCTGTATAAAATAAATTGATGGTGAAAGAGCAACGTCAGAATTTTTTCAACTTAAAACGTGTTAAAAGATTCTCTACTCACGATCCGATTTTACTTTTATCCGATCTAGTTAGTTGACCACCTATTCCCGAATTATTGTCGATCTGAACTTTGGCGAACATAAAAATTTACACATATTCGGTAAAGTCACATTAAAAGATATAATGGAAATTATATTTTGAGATGTTTTTTTCGACACCAAATGATTAATCAAACATGGAGGGAGGTAGAGGGGTCTATCACCGATCCTTGCTAAGGGTCTGATTTTAGTTTTGGTTGAAAAGACGACTTGTGAATAATAGCTGTTCGAAATGGAGAAAAATAAATATATCTACGAGATTTCGTCTATCCTCATATCGACGAAAAATAAAAAGTGGACAACGCGAGTAAAGGCGCGTTAAAAAATTGAACCTAAGATAACTTTTCTGGGATTTTCAGAAAGTTGGCAGAGATTCATCAAATGCCAGTCGGTTCGATAATAATAAAAAAGAAAAAAAAAGTGCTAAAGGAGGCTTTAAATGCCAAAACTTCATCGTAGGAAATAAAATTTTCAGAGCGGTGATACGTCCGTATCTCGTGGCTCGTTGCAAATTCTCATAGGTCCTATTGGCAAATCTTCAAATATATAACTGTCAAGCGACAGGTGTGCTCTACGGCTGAAGGGGCGGGGGGGGCACTCGCTACGACACAACTACGACGCTACTGTTCGACGATAACAAAGTTGCAAACAATGTAAACGAAATAAAAAATTAAAAAATTTCGATTGAATGAATCTTTACTTGACATTAATAGATTCGGAATGTAAAACTTTTTTCAGTGTATTCCTACAAGAGTCGTTTCAAATGTTTCAATCGTTGGAAATAATTAATTAAAAAATGAATCAATATTTGTAATCAACATTTTTTCAATGTTCACAATTATTACGAAAAAAAATTGAAATGATTCTCAATCAGTTGAATTTATTTATTGGAAGTGTGGAAAACATCGTCATCGCATACCGTTGTAATAATAGCGTCGCGAAGGACTCGTCTACGAGAAACGAAGGGGTATATGTGAACCAATGGCGGTTACGCGAGCAAGTGACAATACAATGATAAAATTTGTAACAATTTTTTGAAACTCGGCGCACGGATTTTCCTTCTTTAACATTTCGCATCAATTGAAAGATCAATCGTCTACGTTATTCTATGAGAACGAAAAAGCAAAGATTTAAAAAAAACACGACAAATACGATTGCGACCGATGCTTCTAGAAAAAACGCGCGTCGTCGGAAGATTCATCGAATAGAACGAAATTCCGACCAAAAAACTGAGTTCGACCGGACGAAGCACAGTGAAAAGCAGACCGCACGTAAATAATTATTGTAAATAAAAAATATCGATTAAATGAATCTTTACCTGGCATTTATAGATTCGGAATGTAAAACTTTTTTCATCCATTAAAAATTTTTCTAGTGTCTTTCTACAAGAATCGTTTCGAAATTTTCGACCGTCGAAAATAAGTAATAAAAAAATGAATCAATATTTTTTCAATGTTCACAATTATTACGAAAAAAAATTGAAATGATTCTCAATCGGTTGAATTTATTTATTCGAAGTGTGGAAAACATCGTCATCGCATACCGTCGTAATAATGGCGTCGCGAAGGACTCGTCTATGAGAAACAAAGGGGTATATGTGAACCAATGGCGGTTACGCGGGCAAGTGACAATACGATGATAAAATTTTTAACAATTTTTTGAAACTCGGCCCACGGATTTTCCTTCTTTAACATTTCGCATCAATTAAAAGATCAATCGTCTACGTTATTCTATGAGAACGAAAAATCAAAGATTTAAAAAAACACGACAAATACGATTGCGACCGATGCTTTTAGAAAAAACGCGCGTCGTCGAAATCAGATTCATCGAATATATAACGAGATTCGAACCAAAAACCGAGTTCGAACCGACGAAGGACAGTAAAAAGCAGACCGCACGTAAATAATAATTGTAAATCAAATAATTTCGTTCAATGCTAATTCACAAAAGCTATTCGAAATGAGTCTTAGCGAAAACATCGTTTGGAAGTTGCACGTACAAAACAATATTTCACGTACTTTTGACCAGGTCGATTATCCACAGCTCGTTTCTATACCGAAATTGTCGATTTTATATTTTCCAAGGTCTTTTATTCCTTCGCGCGGCTTGAAACAATTTTCCGTCTGTTATTCTTCTCGCCTTTCTCTCCAATAAGATCACTTTTCGCGTGCACTGATCGTTCGATTAAACAACTCGGTAGCCCTACAATGGCGAATGGACACGCTGCTTTGTGGCAGGTTGACTCGCGACAAGTATATGCTCTACGGTTGAAGGGGGGGCACTCGCTACGACGCAACGACAACGCTGCTGTTCGACGAAAACAAAGTTGCAAACATTGTGAACGAAATAAAAAATGAAAAATGTTCGATTAAATGAATCTTTATCTGTTGAGTCAAAATTTCAACCCACAGCGGGAATACATAACTTTTCTCTCCTGTTCGAAATATATTCAGTCTGAATATTAATTTTTTTTAATGCTTTTGTCATTGTGATAACCGTTTATGGTGGTATAATTATCGGCAATTAATGCGAAGAGAAAAGTTATGTATTCCCGCTGTGGGTTGAAATTTTGACTCTCGCGAAACGGTGGCGTTGTGATCGAATGGGAGCCCGCGTCGCCTCTGCCCCTTTTTTTTAACCGACGAGTCAATCTGTTAACGAGGAGCGTGTCCATTCGCCATTTGTACGGCTACCGAGTTGTTTCATCGAACGATCAGTGCACGCGAAAAGTGATCTTATTGAAGAGATAGACGATCGAGAAGAATAAGAGACGGAAAATTGTTTCAAGCCGAAGGAATAAAGGATCTCGAAAAATAAAATATCGACAATTCGGATAAAGACGAGCTGTGGAAAATCGAGCTGTTCAAAAGTAAGTGAAATTTTTTTTCGCACGTGCAATCTGCAAACGATGTTTCCGCTAAGACTCATTTCGAAAAAGTATTAGCTGTTGCTTTTGTGAATTGGCATTGAACGAAATTTTTTTATTTACAATAATTTACGTAGGGTCTGATGTTTTACTGTGCTTCGTCCGTTCAAACTCGGTTTTCTGGTTCGAATCTCGTTATATGCGATGAATCTTCCGACGACGCGCGTTTTTTCTAGAAGCATCGGTATTTCTCATGTTTTTTTAAAATTTTTTTATTTTTTCGTTCGAATGGAATAACGTTGACGATTGATCTTTTAATTGATGCGAAATGTTAAAGAAGGAAAATCCGTGCACCGAGTTTCAAAAAATTGTTAAAAATGTTCTCATCGTTTTGTTACTTGCTCGCGATGCCACCATTGGTTCACATGCCCCTTTGTTTCTCGTAGATGAGTCCTTCGCGACGCCATATTATTACGGTATACGATGACGACGTTTTCTACACGTCGAATAAATAAATTCAACTGATTGAGAATCATTTAAAATTTTTTTCGTAATAATTGTAAACATTGAAAAAATGTTGATTACAAATATTGATTCATTTTTTTATAACTTATTTTCAACGATCGAAAATTTTGAAACGATCGACTCTCGTAGGAATACACTGAAAAAATATTAATGGATGAATGAAGTTTTACATTCCGAATGTATATTGAAAACAGATAAAGATTCATTTAATCGAACATTTTTCATTTTTTATTTCGTTCACAATGTTTGCAACTTTGTTTTCGTCGAACAGCAGCGTTGTCGTTGCGTCGTAGCGAGTGCCCCCCCCCCCCCTTCAACCGTAGAGCATATACTTGTCGCGAGTCAACCTGCCACAAAGCAGCGTGTCCATTCGCCATTGTAGGGCTACCGAGTTGTTTAATCGAACGATCAGTGCACGCGAAAAGTGATCTTATTGGAGAGAAAGGCGAGAAGAATAACAGACGGAAAATTGTTTCAAGCCGCGCGAAGGAATAAAAGACCTTGGAAAATATAAAATCGACAATTTCGGTATAGAAACGAGCTGTGGATAATCGACCTGGTCAAAAGTACGTGAAATATTGTTTTGTACGTGCAACTTCCAAACGATGTTTTCGCTAAGACTCATTTCGAATAGCTTTTGTGAATTAGCATTGAACGAAATTATTTGATTTACAATTATTATTTACGTGCGGTCTGCTTTTTACTGTCCTTCGTCGGTTCGAACTCGGTTTTTTGGTTCGAATCTCGTTATATATTCGATGAATCTGATTTCGACGACGCGCGTTTTTTCTAAAAGCATCGGTCGCAATCGTATTTGTCGTGTTTTTTTTAAATCTTTGATTTTTCGTTCTCATAGAATAACGTAGACGATTGATCTTTTAATTGATGCGAAATGTTAAAGAAGGAAAATCCGTGGGCCGAGTTTCAAAAAATTGTTAAAAATTTTATCATCGTATTGTCACTTGCCCGCGTAACCGCCATTGGTTCACATATACCCCTTTGTTTCTCATAGACGAGTCCTTCGCGACGCCATTATTACGACGGTATGCGATGACGATGTTTTCCACACTTCGAATAAATAAATTCAACCGATTGAGAATCATTTCAATTTTTTTTCGTAATAATTGTGAACATTGAAAAAATATTGATTCATTTTTTTATTACTTATTTTCGACGGTCGAAAATTTCGAAACGATTCTTGTAGAAAGACACTAGAAAAATTTTTAATGGATGAAAAAAGTTTTACATTCCGAATCTATAAATGCCAGGTAAAGATTCATTTAATCGATATTTTTTTATTTACAATAATTATTTACGTGCGGTCTGCTTTTCACTGTGCTTCGTCCGGTCGAACTCAGTTTTTTGGTCGGAATTTCGTTCTATTCGATGAATCTTCCGACGACGCGCGTTTTTTCTAGAAGCATCGGTCGCAATCGTATTTGTCGTGTTTTTTTAAATCTTTGCTTTTTCGTTCTCATAGAATAACGTAGACGATTGATCTTTCAATTGATGCGAAATGTTAAAGAAGGAAAATCCGTGCGCCGAGTTTCAAAAAATTGTTACAAATTTTATCATTGTATTGTCACTTGCTCGCGTAACCGCCATTGGTTCACATATACCCCTTCGTTTCTCGTAGACGAGTCCTTCGCGACGCTATTATTACAACGGTATGCGATGACGATGTTTTCCACACTTCCAATAAATAAATTCAACTGATTGAGAATCATTTCAATTTTTTTTCGTAATAATTGTGAACATTGAAAAAATGTTGATTACAAATATTGATTCATTTTTTAATTAATTATTTCCAACGATTGAAACATTTGAAACGACTCTTGTAGGAATACACTGAAAAAAGTTTTACATTCCGAATCTATTAATGTCAAGTAAAGATTCATTCAATCGAAATTTTTTAATTTTTTATTTCGTTTACATTGTTT
Organism: Campoplex nolae; assembly: GCA_037893425.1. Taxonomy (NCBI): domain Eukaryota; kingdom Metazoa; phylum Arthropoda; class Insecta; order Hymenoptera; family Ichneumonidae; genus Campoplex; species Campoplex nolae. The sequence goes on along the minus strand of JBBLXU010003698.1, from coordinate 37,637 downwards.
GCAACTTTGTTATCGTCGAACAGTAGCGTCGTAGTTGTGTCGTAGCGAGTGCCCCCCCCCCCCGCCCCTTCAGCCGTAGAGCACACCTGTCGCTTGACAGTTATATATTTGAAGATTTGCCAATAGGACCTATGAGAATTTGCAACGAGCCACGAGATACGGACGTATCACCGCTCTGAAAATTTTTATTTCCTACGATGAAGTTTTGGCATTTAAAGCCTCCTTTAGCACTTTTTTTTTCTTTTTTATTATTATCGAACCGACTGGCATTTGATGAATCTCTGCCAACTTTCTGAAAATCCCAGAAAAGTTATCTTAGGTTCAATTTTTTAACGCGCCTTTACTCGCGTTGTCCACTTTTTATTTTTCGTCGATATGAGGATAGACGAAATCTCGTAGATATATTTATTTTTCTCCATTTCGAACAGCTATTATTCACAAGTCGTCTTTTCAACCAAAACTAAAATCAGACCCTTAGCAAGGATCGGTGATAGACCCCTCTACCTCCCTCCATGTTTGATTAATCATTTGGTGTCGAAAAAAAACATCTCAAAATATAATTTCCATTATATCTTTTAATGTGACTTTACCGAATATGTGTAAATTTTTATGTTCGCCAAAGTTCAGATCGACAATAATTCGGGAATAGGTGGTCAACTAACTAGATCGGATAAAAGTAAAATCGGATCGTGAGTAGAGAATCTTTTAACACGTTTTAAGTTGAAAAAATTCTGACGTTGCTCTTTCACCATCAATTTATTTTATACAGAAGTACTATTATCACAGTATCGACGAATGAATCGATCATTAAACGTTTATACTGCCTCGAAGCAAAATTTCCTGTAGCAAAACTTGTCTTTTCTCGTATCGATTTTATTTTTTATTTCCGAATCGTTGCCTGTTTAATGAATCATTTCAACAAGATTTGTGCAATTCATAACCTTTGCGAAAAGTGAAATCAGCAAAAATGCAAGATTATTTTGTTTATTTTCGTCCGAAATAGTAGAATCACAAATAATCGTGACAATCTGAAAAATATAGAGTTTTAAATGAATGTATATGCTCAGAGTTGAAATAATTCAGAGAGGAAATGTGCTGAAAAATTTCAATTTCGAAAACTCGATTTATTAGATGACTGATCCATACTCTTGAAAATCGTTAAGCAGCAGTTTACAAAATATAATTGATTTCGTGAACATCAGAGACGGTTGTAGTAATAGTTGGTGAATGAAAAGAGCAAGATGTTTGACGAATTATATTTCGGAAGGAGTCACCCTTGAATAATAAATGATATTAAGAGAAACCAATAGTAATGGCTTTGTATTGAATGAAAATTTGGCAACAGGAGTAATTAAAAAACAAACAAGCAAGAATCATTGCAATTCGTTTCTTGTTATGGAATTTTATTTATTCTTATATATGCAACATTCTTCCAAACATTACGAAATCCTTCGGCTTCATAAACTACCGATCATATGTTTTCATTTAAATGTTGTATCTGAATTGAACCCGAATTTGTTTTCGAATTTTCGAACCTATCCTTGTGATAATGACTGCAGTAAGAGTGTTCGAACTACATTTGAACATAAGTTTGGTCACTGGCCCATATCGTGGATTCATTGCCCACTTTTGGCTTTGAAAGTCAAGGCATGGGTCCCATCAAGAGATGATCCGGATAATCTTTCTATCTCTATAACTATCGTTTTTCGCCTGGCGTTGGATTTCTCCTAATCGAGAATGTTTTGCGTGATTGTCGAGATCAATGTTGTTTTTACTTTTCTTTTTTATTCTAATCTATCTGTTTAAGCAGTTTCATTCGCTCTGCTGTAGAAAAATGTTTTCCGTCAACATTTAATGTGAATATTTTTGCAAACGACGACTCTTTTGATGATTCTGAGTTTCAGCTAAACGCTAAAAGAAACCTGAGATGACATGCACATGGTTTTTTTGTTGAATTTTTTGTGAAAAAAATTTTACCGATCATCCTTTTTTCCGAGTATCAATTTTTTCTCGATTGAACGTTAATCCTATAGTCACTCTGTTCGGACAATATTTCTATATCGCAAAATTTGCGGAAGACTGTTTGACGAAACGAAGCACGAAGCTGCTTTTCAAGTTGACTTTTCGAATTACGTAGTTTTCAGAGGTGCTTTGATTATTTATTGAACGGTTTTCACGCATTCTTTACATATTGAAGTGTCATTGAGTTACGTACTTATTAGTGTTCAAATATTAAAATTGCTCGACAATCTAGAATTTCCTGAAACGTGTAGAAAATAAAAAATGTATTTTCGAATCCTCTGGTTCCGCGACAGCAAGCAACTCTTTGGTTGTTAGCTGATAGGATATCTATGAAGTAATATCGGTACACAAAAAAGCGCAACGCCTCACAAAGAAGGACTAAGGAATAAGAAAATAGCTCTGCAAAGGTTTCGAAATTGATCGCAAATTAGTGTGAAGAAAAATTTCGAAGCGACAAAAAATTCTAAAGTAAAAAAAATGAAATCGAGAAAAAATTAATCAATATAATGGATAATTGATGATTGATAACTCGAACGCGAACTCGCTAAGCACTCCGAACGATTTTTTTTATTTTTCGAAACCAATTCTCGCTTTGTTTTGAGTTTATTTTCGATACATTTTTAAATTCTTTTCCTGTTGTACAGAACGGCTTTACCTTGAAACTGATTTCATAATTTTTCAATGTCGATCCATCGTAGCCCATTAAGATCTATTGAATATTATTCTTGTTGAGGGAACGTTTGATAATTTTTTGTAAGATTTGAAGTGCTATCGTGCGTGAGATTTTACACCGACAAATCGTTAAACCGTCCTTATTTTTGTAATTTGATTCAGGCTCTACGCTGTTCATCACGCCCTTGTACATCATCTTAGAAAGAGCCCGTTGAAGCTGATAAAATATACAGGTGGTGGTCGTCATTTCCACCGATCAAAGGGAAGTGAAATTTTTGCTTGGCATTATTGTTATACTGCTTATAACGCTTATCTAATTGTGTTATTCTCGAAGATAAGAAAATGTCGCACGTAATTAAGAGGTCTCGTGGTCGAAAGTCATTCGAAACGTTGTCATCGCGACAGCGACGTGCAATCAAAAGGGAAATCAAAAAGATTAGGTTGCGTAATTCGAGAATTGGAGCGCGAGAATATCCATCGTGGGAAATTAGTCAGACGACAAACTCTAATTTTCCCAATGTGATAAATGATAATTCAAACTTACCAGGCGCATCTCCCGTGTATGTTGAACCCCAAGTGTCGCCAACTGCGCCCATGGCCGCGGTTTCTCCAAGTAGCGTTTTAGATGTCAGCACGCGCGTCGGTGAAGACAATAATGAGGACGACAGGCTTCAAGCTTCAGATCTTGACATAGACTCTAGCGACTCGGAATCTGAACTTTCGCAAATGTCGGATAGTGACCCCGTGTACAGTTTTCGCGAAACTTTGGTTTCGTGGTTAGGCAATAATGGTATTAGTCAGCGTTCCGGAGATGATCTTCTCAAAATACTCAAAAACCATCCGTGTTTCTCTTTCCTTCCACAGTCTACAAAAACGCTTTTGGGTACTCCACGCAAGTCGGTCCAATTGCTAGACGTATATCCGGGGGAATATCTGCATTTAGGAGTAGAGTACACGATCACTAGCATTCTTGATTTGATAAATACAGATGAAATTCCTGCTTGCCTGGAGCTGGATTTCAGCACGGACGGAGGACAACTTGATAATTCCGGCAACCATCAAATATGGCCTATTCAATGCAGAATCCCAAACATTACGAAGTCTCCAGTAGGGGTGATAGGTATATACAGGGGACCAAAAAAATTTGCTAGTGCAAAGGAATTCTTTAGATTGTTCGTTGAAGACGTGAATAGAATAATAGCAGAAGGAGGCATTTGTTATCAAGAATCTAAGTATCCTCTTGTTCTTCGAGCCTTTATCGCTGACGCACCTGCGCGTGCTTCAATATTGCGTCATTACAGCCACAACTCGACTTACCCTTGTTCTAAGTGTAAGGTCTGTGGTCAACGCTTAGGTAAATGCATGTCTTATTGCCAAGTTGAAAATGCATCACGGACCGATCAAGAGTATTTCAACGAATTCGATGAAGATCATCAGCTGGACGCGGAGAGTCCCCTTTCGCAGCTTCCCATGGGCGCCGTATCGCAAGTTCCTTTTGATCCTATGCATTTGTTATATCTCGGCATCATGAAGCGGCTATTCCTGGCCTGGGTTGAGGGAAAGTTTTCAAAATCGTCCAAATTATGTGCTCGTGACATTGCTATCATTTCAGAAAGACTCAAATTTTTATACGACTGGTGCCCCAGCGAGTTTGCTCGTTTACCCCGGCCGTTGGATTGTTATAAGCGATGGAAGGCTACCGAGTTTCGGCAATTTTTGCTCTATTTAGGGGCCGTCGTGCTTTATGGTATTTTACCTACTGATTTGTACGATCACTTTCTTCTGCTGAGCGGTGCCGTGCGCATTTTGGTTTCTACCAATCCGTCTCGTCGGAAATTAACGTACGCGAGAATGGCATTAAAAATTTTTGTTGCGCAATGTCCTCGACTTTATGGTTCCGATTTTGCTAGCTACAACATTCATGGAGTGTTACATGTGGTCGACGATGTCGAACGCTTTGGCCCGGCAGACGAATATTCCGCCTTCCCGTACGAAAACGCCATGCAACAATTTCGTCGGTACGTAAGGAAGCCACATTTGAGTCTGCAGCAAATGGCAAACAGAATAGCAGAACGTGCTCAGATAGTTATTCCTCGTCCGCGCATGAATGGTGATAAAGCAGTTATCACCCTCGATCGGCATAATGCTGGACCGCTCTCACATGATATTCTCGTTAACGATGTTCTCCAATTCCGCCGCTTGAAAACTCAAACATTCAGTTTGAGCACAAAAAAACGTAACCGTTGGTGCTTGCTGAAAGATTCTGCAATATGTATGATTGAAAACATAATCAAATATCGGCTTACCACTTACCTGATTGTCAAAAAGTTCGATTCCGTACAACCGTTCTTCGATGTCGGTATTCCGTCGAGTGAAGTCGGGTTCTACAAGTGCCAAGGGCTTAGCCGGGCAAGGTCAATGGTCGCATTCACCGATGTCCGCTCAAAGTGTTATGGGATGCCCCTGTGGGTACCCCGTCGCATAGATGAAAATGGTAGAGAGGTACTTGCCTCTGATACATTTGTAGTTGCTGCTATGAACGCCGCTAGTAACTACTAGGAGTCAGGACTTTTTTATGCGTCAGGTGGTGGAGTCGTTTCCGTAATCGTGTTTCGCTTCAGTAATCATTTCTTGATTCTTTTAATTACTTCAGCTATTCTCCTATTTTTTGCCAATATGTAATTGATATAACACCAGGTTGGCACACATTAAAAAGCATTTTAAATTCATTCAATCCCCATCGTTTCTGTAATACTCTTCTCGCCCACAAGTCGATTTTCTCGCGTTTTATTTCAATACGCAGTATGGGAGAGCCACGATCATCGAGAAACGCGCATCGGCCGTTGTATCTCCAAGATTACATTTCGAGCTTCGAGAGTCCGTCATCAGAGGAGCATGGTGTCGACATTGGTGGACAGCCTGGGGTAGAGAACGTAGGTGGTTTAACCCTTCAGGACACAGTGGCCATCATGCGACGCGCGATGATGAATGTTGACGAGGAATCATCTTTCGATAATCAACCGACGTTTTCGGGATATTATGAAGAAAACAATGTGCGTTCTTAAAATTCTTTTACAATTATCAGTAGTAATATTCTTCACGGCTGTACTCCTATTGGCTCTGCTTTTAAATACATGACTACTAAACAGTGCAGTATGTCTACTATTTTATCATTTCTTATCTTCACTCACTCGCATCATTACTGTAGACTTGAATGCATGGTGCTTATGCCCCTGAACATATATCTACTTTTGTACCGTCTTAAATCTGTATTGTCTCAAATCGTCTTGATGCATGCTCCGGGATAAGCCTCTCTATAATATGTGAAGAAACGATCCTGCTCAGAAATTCACTACTCTGGAACAATATCGCTTTAGAATATCTCTGTTCTAAAATATTTTTTTATTTTGTTGCGGTAAAACACTTGTTCCAGAGGAAACAAATTCATGAGCACAGACGTTTTCGAACACATATCTAATGATTAGTGCTGTTGCACTCTCGAAGTAGTATCATATTGGGCTACACAAATCTTGGCGGAGTAATGTTTTGGGGCATACCTGAGGATGAGTAGAGATATCGAAGATTCAAAATGATACAGAAGCAGACGTAGACACGTAAAGGACTTTTGAATCGACCTTGTCAATCAGGAGTCAAGTCGTAAAGGAATAGATTGTTTTGATGCCATGATTATTCTTTGCAAAACGCATTATTCCGCTGCTTGTAGTTCACACCGCGACAAAACAGGGATTTGGGAAATATTCGGTCATCAACACCGAAATCGAGCTATGTCGAACAGCCATCATTATTAACACTACAATCTCCCCGTCAACAAAACTTGACAGAAATGCACAACATCGGACAACAATCGCGACCACCACCAACGCCACCACCACCACCACCACCACCACCGCCACTACCACTATCACCACCACTACGACCACCACCACCACCACCACCACCACCACCACCACCACCACCACCACCACCACCACCACCATCACCATCACCATCACCATCACCACCACCATCTCCAACACCATCACTAACACCATCACCATCACCATCACCACCATCTGTACCAGTATCGCAACAATGACAACGACGACAACAACAACAACAACAACACCAACAACAACAACAACAACGACGACAACAACCACAACATCACCAACAGCAACAACCGGTTTATCAAAGTCCGCGTCCAAACGAACAGCACCCATATGATCCTCATTACCATCAGTGGCAGAATCCACCCCAACGTTGGCCGGAATTCAATCCTATTGTGAAATTTGCATCGCAAGAATCAGTAGATCGGCTGACAACCGAAATAGGGTAAGATTGCTGTTTAGGCCATCAAGGGGGCTTCTTACCACGATTAAAATCGATTAATCTTCCTATTTTCGATGTTTAGATCGCTCTGAGACTCCGTAACAAGGGAACTACGGTGCGTACAACGTTCGAAAACAAGCGCTTTTCGGAGCGTTGCTTGCCAAAATTATGCCAAGTCGCATTTATCATGTATTCCTCTGTTCAATTCTTCTCTTTATCGAATTTATAGTAAACTCAGAAAGTTATACGAGCAAGAACTCTCGAAGGAATTCCCGACGAAACCCAACTCGTTACCCTTGTCGAGCCCGGAAGAAGTAACCGATTTCGAGACCATCCCGGATGACGAATATAAGAGTGTTGTAAGCGCAAAACAAATTTATTGGAATGAAAACGTTATTAACCTCTTCGTTCATCGTTGCCTCGATTTAGTTGCTTTTTTTTCTCAGGTAAGGTATTTGGGTTCGCTAGGTGGCCACACGTTAATTGAAACGGCCAACGAAGTTTTGAAAAATGCAATGAGCGATAATGTATCTCCAGCTTTAACCTGGCATGGTCGGAAGCCGAACGAGATTGCCCTTGGCAAAACGAGATTCGCAAAAGCCCTGTATGGTATGCCACAGCATTAATGATTGTTTTCAGAAAGGTCCTCTTTAGATGGTGGACTATATTTATTTCTGTCGAAAATAGCGGCTACTGCAAGGAATCGTCATTATTCGAAACCGGATTGGTCCGAATTCACTGACGCGATGGCCAACGCTCTCAGGAGCTCCAAACAGCGCTACCGCAACAGCCTGAATAGAGCGGAGAACCGTCGGGAAATTCAAGGCGATGGTCCACCTGCCATTCGTTCGCAACGCAACGAGAATCATCGGCTGTCCAACTCACGAAGGCATCACGATGAGAGCGAGGAGGACATTGAAACTCTTGACGCTGATACGGGACGGCGCAATTGGAACAACCGAGGGGCACATCGCAACGGAATCCAACGACGCCTCCAACGGAGAGTATCGTCGCAATCTTCGCTGAATTCAACGATTTCTGAAACAAGGTCTCGTTCTCCCTTGTAATACGTATCTTTTTCACAAAGCCAAGTCTCTGATCACTTTTTCTTTTTTATCTTTAATTTTCTTATTTACTTGCTGATTTTTCTGTCAGCGTTATAAAACGTTATTGTACGTAATGATACATATTTTCCGTTTGAAAATTAAAACCTCTCGTTTTTATGTGAAATCCTTTTTCTATTTGTTACATTAGGGTGAATGGGTAGAGTGTATCGCGTGAATGTGTGGTTCGGATTCCATATCAAAAGGAGGTCCCCCAACGCACGGGTGTGCGGTTTAAAGTATCAGGGTTTTGGTGGGGTCGATGGACCATCGTAAATTCAAAGATGGCCAACGATTCCCCAAAACTCGGGTTTTTCTACTGCATGCCTATTCTCATCGTGGGCCAATCACGGTGGAATAATATTGTTGGCACTCTATATTCGGCAAATGTTTTCATTCCACGAAAAAAATATTTTCAATTGAATACAAGACATCGTCCGGTCTGCTGATTGATACGTTACCAAATACATTCACTGGTCAGTTTCTTGCGTATAAACAATAGACTGATGAAAAAGAAAATATTTTAAATAGTTTTTACTATCTCTTATACTCATGTTTCATTTTTGTATTGTTCGATAAAACATTTTTGCATAAAAAATGAGCTCAATTGCTCATTTTTCCATCTCGATTGTTATCCTTTTTTTCGGTTAAATACGGAATAATTGGGCGTTGATTGAACTTGAATAATAACAAAATATTCTCATACAAACCGCGTTTGAAAGCTGGACGAAGGACTTTCTTTTTGAAAAAAAAATTTGCCCATGATAAATCCGCGAAGATTTCATCAAAAAATCCGAAAGTGATGTCCTGAAACTTTTTTTTTCCAATCATGGTATTATTGATGACCTTTGACCAGACCCTAATATATCCACAGTGCGCTATCAAATTCTAGGGTTAGACTTGAGAAGAAGAAACATTCAAGTATAAACTGTGCGATATATAAAAATTTATCGCAAATATGGTTTTCAAAGTATTCGCAAATCGGTGCTCTTCAAATTCATGAATTTTTCGCTTGTGTTAAAAAAAAATAGTATCTACAATTTAATTTTGATATACTGCAAAGTTTCCACCAAATTGACTATAAAATTTACTAGAACGTTGTGGATATGAAAATTTATGGTTGATCTTTTTTTTATTTTTTTTGAGATATCGATAGTACGTAATTGAAAAAAAAAAAAAAAGTGCTACCGTGTCACTTCCAAACACATATAAGAAACGAAAATGTTTTCGAGATGATCTTTTGTTGGACTTGAAAATCCATTCAGATTCCATTATTCATCCTCCATTCCATTATTATATTATTTCACTGCGGACGGATGAGAAAAAGGATTTCTTGGTGAAGTCGCCGCGGATCCGTCAAAGTCATTAAAAATTTGTTGAAATTATTTTATTACTATTTTATGATTTCGAATTAAAATTTCCTTCAATCAAGTATACATATGCCGTCTTAGCGTAAGTATCATTTGCACTAAATTTTCGATACAGCTTGACTACTTGTAACAAATATTATTTCTTTGGCTATTCGTCTTTTTATCAAACAATTATTGGAGCTTTCAATATAAGCGCCAGACCCCGTTTAGCTACGTCATTATAACCACTGATGAATGTCGCCACATATCATTGATAAACAAGTTTCAACGATGGTTTGACACAAAAAGGAGAGCAAAAACAGCATTCGTTAAAATTTATCAAGTTTCATCGACAGCAGTTCAGATAACGCCGTAGATAACACAAATGTGCTCAAATTATGAAATTCTCTAAAAAATAAGCAATCGAGCTCAATTTTTAACAAAATTTCTTTTTCATCAATACTTCATCAATTTTTCATCAAGAAACACGGATAAGGGCCGGTAAAAAAAAAAAAATTGATTCAGTCTAATAAACATACAATGCGATAACCGTAGGTATTACTAGAAAAATGTAAATTGCACTCACCCCTCATCCGTATTGATCAAATCTTTCAATAATATATCCTAATATAAAACTCTTTTTCGAAGCCGATCGAGCGTCCTGAATCATCTTCACGGGTGCAGCTACGCAATGTGGAGTCAATACGCAATAAAAAAACTTGCTGTTTTGACAAACTCCAAATTTGCCGCTTCTATTGCTTCGAAGCATGCCACAGCTCGGCTACTCAGCCGTCGGCAATGTAGCGCGCTCCATTGCTGCAAATACGCCGCAACAGCGTGCCCTTCCATTGCCGTCAAAGGCGCGTCACAGCGTGTTGAAAATATGCCCTCAACTTGGCCATACAGTATGTCACGAATTACACGCTTCGTTGCTGAAATTGCGTGGCGCAATTCGGCCAACAGCTGGATGGCACGTCGTGCTGTCCCTGTGCCGCTCAGTTGCTGTTACAGTATGCCGTTCTGTTGCTCCAAAAATCGACCGAACTTTCAACCTAACCGTGACAGCACGACATGCCCTATTGTTCTCTTCGATGTGCCATCACTTCGTGTCGTTGTATGGTCATTTTTTTGTCATTATTTACTGCAGTGCCATGCTGTCATCTAACTGTTTAATACGGCGGCAAAAGATTCAACCTTTTTGTTTTATTATGCTATCGCATGGTGCACTGTTGCCGGAGTATTGCTCCAAAATGTCTATCTGGGTTTAGCACGATCGGTGACGTAAATGCTGAGAAAACACTTTGCACGGGCTCAAAATCACGCAAAAGTTACCTACACATTCAAGAATCAGACGTGTCTGTATACAACACCAAAGCCGGCTGAAAGTGTCTCTCGAGTTTCTGATTGGTTGATTCTGACGACACCCATATATATATAATACTATCAAAGGCCTCATGTCCCTGGGGCTAACTTTACGACGGTGTCAACAGCACTCGAATTCAGAAGTGAAGCCCTCCTTATTATATTTTAAAAAGTTTCATCAGTGTCTCATGATAAACAGTGCGGGATGTGCGAGTTTGAAGTTATTTCGTAGTTCAGTGTATGATTAAGTGTTAAGCTTAAATTCATAGGATAAAATTATACGTTCGTGAAAAATATTTATCAAGTGATTTAATTACCCAGCCGCGAGAAATCTATAGGTTAACCTATAATTTCGAATCAGAAATTTTATTTTGCAAACACGTAATCATTACATAAACATTGATGAATTCGAATAAAAAATCGAAATAAATGTGTGCTACACGCGTCTGTAAAAAATATTTATAAAGTGTTTTGATTACCGAGCCGCGAAAAATATAGGTTCTCGTTAACCTATAACTTATTCAAATCAGAAATGTTATTTTGGGAACTTGCTATTATTGTATGTATATTGATAAATTCGAATAGAAAATAAATGTGTGCTAGTTGGATTTTGCTGTGTCATCGTTATCTAACAAGCTGTCGTCTTTTTCGTTATTCAGTTTGGTCCATTTATGTCCTCATCCGTATGCAGTGTATTAAAACCATGATTCATCAGTTTGTTGGACACATGTATGCTGTGCATTTCTTTTTTTCGATTCCAATGTGGCAACATGAGTTCATAGATTTGTAACAAAAAGACTTCAGTCGCTCATTGATAGATGAGATAAAAATCTGTTCTGTCCAGTGTATGCTCAGTTATTCACTTTTCCTCTGATTGTGCATAATGAATTCAAAAAGTTATATTGAAAAGTCTTCGGGTGCTCTGTTTCTGATGGTATCAAAATTTGTATTGCTGAGATGTAGCGGCACCTACAGTGTTTCACATCTTCATACAGGAATATTTATGTTCAGTGATTACACTATTCATGAGCAATTGATAAATGCATTACAAAAAGCCTTCGGCTTATCATGTTTCGATGCTATCAAAATTTTTGTCTGTGAATGGCTGCGTAGACATATGCCAAGTTTCTGAATTTTGTAAGACTCAAAGTGCGCTATATTCTTTCATTTTTCTTCTGCAAATGTGTCATAATAAATTTGGAAAACTGGTCTAAGGAAGTCGTCAGGTGCTGTTTTTCGATTGTATCAAAATTTGTATCATCGACAGCGGATACCTATAAACTTTGCAATTTCTGTCAAGCGACATGTGTACCAAGTATTTCCACTCTTCGGCTCCAACTGTGACATATAAATTGGGAAACTTGTGATAAAAATCATCAGCGGCTTGTTCTTGAACAGCTAGGATCTAAATTGCTGTCTTTGAAACCCCATCGATACCTGAAAAAGTTTTGAATCCTGTCGGACTTGAAGTACGCTGTGTTTTTTTGCTTTCCTTCTTTAGTACTGGCATGAAGAATTGGACAAGTGGTTCCAAATTGTTTTCCGCTGTTTTTATTCTATTAGTATCAAAAACTAAATAATTAGAATGCAGCGGACATCTGCAAACTTTGGAAATTTTTTGCAGCGACATGTGTGCTAATTGTAAGTATTTCCGCTTTTTAGATTTGATTGTGGTAATAAGAGTTTGAAAAATTATCATAAAAAGTCATCGAAGGCACATTTTTGGATAGGATGGAAATATCTGGCTTGAAAACGGAATGGACAGATAAAAAATTTTCCAATTTCGTTGGACTGAAGTGCGTTATGTCAAGAATACCTACAACTTTTGAAAACTTTGTGAAGCACCATATGAGTCATGGATGTTCTGTTGCCAAAATGCAATAAATACATCTCAATTTTCTGAATTTTGCTGGGATGAAGTGCACTATGTTTGTTTTTCCATTTTCCCCTTTTACTTGTGGTATAATAAATATAAAAAGTTGTTTCGGGAGAAGTCTTCGGATACCCTTTTTCTGATAATATGACAAAATTCTGTCATCGGAATGCAATGAATACCTACAACTTTTGAAAATTTCTTGAAGCAACATATGAGCCATAGATTTTCACTTTTTCTCTCTAATTTTGGCATTATGGATTGAAAAATTTATTATAAAAAGTTTTCCGCGCTCATTTTTGGATAAAATCAGAATTTTTGTCTTAAAAATCTTAAGAAAAATACATAAAACACTTTGAAATTTTGTTGGGTCTAAAGTGCACTATGCTTTACTCTTTTTTACTTTACTTTTCTCATAATATATTGCAAAAAATTATTTCAGAAAGTCTTTGGATGCTCTGTTTCTGATGGTATCAAATTTCGATTCATTTTGGAATACAGCGGATCCTTAAAAACTTGGACATTTCTGTGAAGCGGCTTGTGTGCCAAGTATTTCCACTTTCTGGATCCGACTATGGCATATGAATTGAAAAATTTGTTACAAAAGTATTCGGCTACTCATTTCCGTTGAGTTTGAAGTGCGCTGTATTTTTTTCGCTCTCCCTCTTTAGTTTTGGCATATTAAATTCAAAAAGTAGTTTTGAAAGTCTTCCGCTGCTTTTTTCTGTGAGTATCAAAATGGAGATAATTGGAATGCAGCGGATACCTGCAAACTTTGTCAATTTCATGAAGAAACATGTGTGCTATTTGTAAGTATTTCCACTTTTCATCATTGATGGTAGTATTATGATATTCAAATATGGTCACAAATAGTCATCGGAAGAACATTTTTGGATAGAATACAAATTTCCGGCTTCAGAACACGATGAATACATCAAAATGTTTCCAACTTTGTTAGATCGAGTGAACATTATGTTTCTTTACCCTTCAAACTCTATTTTGGCAAAATGAATGAAAAAATCTGTTGCAGCAAGTCGTCGGAGGCTCTTTTTCTGAAAGTATCAAAATATGTATCATCGGAATGCAGCAGATGGATATGAACTTTGAAAATTTTGTAAAGCGACATGTGCAAAATTTCCATACATGTGTTCCATGTTTGGCTTCGATTCGGCATAATAAGTTGAAACATTTTTTGTGTTCAACAAAAAAAAAAGTTCCTTCCATGGTCGCCATGGTTCTGATAGCATTGAGATTTGTGCAAGACTAAAGCAACTGATACAACTGTCCTCAATTGACAGTTTTGATAACTTATTTTAATTTCTAATGCAGGATTCTGGTTTGAATTTGTCCGCATTGCCTAACATGTTGTTTCGAAGTACCCATGAAATGCTGCTATAACTCTCTGAAATTCAACGAGAATATGAGAAAAACTGACACCTCTTATTCTCATGGTATTCCTTCAAAGGTAATAAAGAATATCAAGACTTTACCTCGTTATTGTTAAAAAGTGAAATTATTTTTTTTTATAATTTCGTGAAACCGTTTTTATAATTTCGTGAAACCGTTTTTATAATTTCGTGAAACCGTTTTTATCCTGAACCCTTTAACGGCCACACCTTTTCTGAACGGCTTCAAATTATTCCCTCTGGTAGTATAGCTGAAAAAGGGTAGACCATGAATGTTCAACCATAATTTTATCGATAAGGGCCTGGGAAATAGTGTTTTCGAACTGTAGAAAATTTCCTGCATGAACGGTTTTACACTCTTAGTTCGAACTATTATTCCAATTCAATCACGAATCTTCAAAGCTTAGTGTGTCTAGTCAAGCTTCGTTTATCCAATTCCATGAGAAAATATTTCGAGAATGTCTATTTTTTTACTTTTTTGATCGAAAACGGACAGCAGATGCCAAGCATCGTATATTTTCACGGCTACATTATCGCTATATTGAAATAATTCATATGTTTACGTTTGAATTTCAAGCTATCCTGGCACCTGGAGCTCTATCTAGCATGGATTGATAGCACTGCAAACTAATTCGTCCGCTATAACGTCTTCATGTTTTTACAGGCGGGGTGAAAGTAGACGTAGCAAATTTGCTACAATGGCAGCTAAAGGGTTAAATTGGATGTTAAAAGCCGAAATTCATATCTCGCCTAAAAATCGAGAATCTTCCGTGCTTTTCCATCTCAAAGGGGCAAAATTAACTAAAGTTGCGGGAAAAAACTCCCAATCTTTCTGGAGACAAGCCAAAGAAACGTTTTTTCATTTACAATTTCGTGAAAAAACGAGTTTTTATAATGAAATTGGATGCGTTACAAGCTGAAATTCGTATCTCGCCTAAAAATCGAGAATCTTCCGTGCTTTTCCATCTCAAAGGGGCAAAATTAACTGAAGTTGCAGGAAAAAACTCCCAATCTTTCTGGAGACAAGCCATAGAAACGTTTTTTCATTTACAATTTCGTGAAAAAACGAGTTTTTAAAATGAAATTGGATGTTACAAGCTGAAATTCGTATCTCGCTTAAAAATCGAGAATCTTCCGTGCTTTTCCATCTCAAAGGGGCAAAATTAACTAAAGTTGCAGGAAAAAACTCCCAATCTTTCTGGAGACAAGCCAAAGTAACGTTTTTTCATTTACAATTTCGTGAAAAAACGAGTTTTTATAATGAAATTGGATGTTACAAGCTGAAATTCGTATCTCGGCTGAAAATCGAGATTCTCCCATGCTTTTCCGTCTTAAAGGGGCAAAAGAAACTGAAGTTGCAGGGAAAAAATCCCAATCGCCCTGAAGACAAGCTAAGGTAACGTTTTTTCAATAAAAATATCGTGAAAAACGAGTTTTTATAATGAAATTGGATGTTACAAACTGAAATTCATATCTCGGCTGAAAATCGGAATTTTACCATGCTTTTCCGTCTCAAAGAGACAAAAGAAACTACTGTTGCAGGAAAAAAATCCCAATCACCCTGGAGACAAGCCAAGATAACGTTTTTCCATTTATCATTTTTATTTTTCAACGTAGCATGTTGACTTGAATTTCATCGATAACCCCAGTCGTTACGCGTATTAACTTTCAGAGACGGTCCAACAACGGATGAACTAGCAACGAATTTGCAAGAGGTGAGATGTAGATTAGGCCTCTTGGGGATACCATGTTAATAAAAAAACGCACCTGGAACTCTACCCCTGTGTGGTGCGAAAAAAAGTTAGCAATATACAATTTTTACATTAGGCATGTCTGTACCATGAGCCTAGAATCTTTAAAAATGTACTAACGAAATAACCCATAAAAATTTAAAACAAAATCTTATAATTATCAAAAAAGATTGCGGAATTTTTGAGAAAAAAGCCGTGATATCAAACCTAAAAATTCCCCTAGGGAAAAAAAGGTCGGGACAAGTACATTGATGTCCCCTTGTTTCCTGATGATATCAAAAAAGTGTAAAAAAAAATTCCATCAAAAAATCATGAATCTTACTGAAAATGATTTCAACACAATTGAAAAAAAATTCACAAATCAGCAAAAAACATTATAAAAATAAAAAAAAATAATAAATCTGTAATTATTTTTGAAAGTGAAGAAAAATTCAAATAAAACATGAGAAAATCTTAAATACACCATTCGAGAACATTGCAGACATAAATAACCAAAAAATCTCGTTTGAAAACATTTTAAAAACTGATGCCCCATTCTTCTCATCTTATTAAAGAGGAGGAATGACTAAATTAATTGAAATAGTTCCCATCTAAGTTACGTACAGAATTAAAATTTACGATATCATTTCGAGGCCAAGTATTTATTGGTAATTCGGAATATTCATTCCTATGGGATGCATAAAGAACTTGAAACAGTTCTACTAATAAATCAAAAACGTTACCATACTACGTGCAGTACCAAAATTCATGATATCAACTCGAGGCCAAGTATTTATTAATAATTCGGAGTATTTATTCCTACGGGACGCATCAGAAAGTTGAAAAAGTTCTGAAAATTTTTTTGTAAAATGCCTAATCCAAAAAAATCACGTCAAAGGGGAAGTCATTTGTTACTTTATGGTGGTAGAGACTCATAAGAAAATCGATTCGTCTCCGACTTTAAGGATCCCCTGATATCATTCACAACATTCGACGTCGATTGGATCGGTACAAATTATGTTTAAATACGTGTTAAAAGTACTTGTCCGGCCCATCACTTTTTATTCAAATCCAAATCAAGAAAGTTGATCCATGTGTTAATTTGATGGAATAGTAATACCAGCCGCGACCGCGTCTGTCAACATGAAAAAAAAATTTCTTCGAATTCCAGGAAACGCTCGTGTCAAACTCAACGTTTGACAATGATTTTAACTGGATCAAATTGTGTCCGTAAATCAACTCGAAAATTTCTTGGAATGCAACGTATCATCAGTTTAATGTTCTCAGCAATAGTATTGGTTAGTTCTTATACCGAATAGAATTGCCCGCTGAAAGAAATGAGGAGTAAAAAATGTCGTCATTGCAATATAATCTGCGGGGTTATCCTAGATGGTTAGAAATTTTTATTGTGTGAAGTACATTTTTTCATGGATGCACAATAAAATCCCTTGTATATTAGAGGAAAGTTCCATTACGAATTTTTACAATTAGATACAATTAAGTTGAAATACCTGAAGGTATTTTTCTCAATTCCTTGATTTTTATTCCCCTGATTCAAGAGCCCTGATTTTGATTTGAATGAGCAATTTGAATAAAAAGTGATGGGCCGGACAAGTACTTTTAACACGTATTTAAACATAATTTGTACCGATCCAATCGACGTCGAATGTTGTGAATGATATCAGGGGATCCTTAAAGTCGGAGACGAATCGATTTTCTTATGAGTCTCTACCACCATAAAGTAACAAATGACTTCCCCTTTGACGTGATTTTTTTGGATTAGGCATTTTACAAAAAAATTTTCAGAACTTTTTCAACTTTCTGATGCGTCCCGTAGGAATAAATACTCCGAATTATTAATAAATACTTGGCCTCGAGTTGATATCATGAATTTTGGTACTGCACGTAGTATGGTAACTTTTTTGATTTATTAGTAGAACTGTTTCAAGTTCTTTATGCATCCCATAGGAATGAATATTCCGAATTACCAATAAATACTTGGCCTCGAAATGATATCGTAAATTTTAATTCTGTACGTAACTTAGATGGGAACTATTTCAATTAATTTAGTCATTCCTCCTCTTTAATAAGATGAGAAGAATGGGGCATCAGTTTTTAAAATGTTTTCAAACGAGATTTTTTGGTTATTTATGTCTGCAATGTTCTCGAATGGTGTATTTAAGATTTTCTCATGTTTTATTTGAATTTTTCTTCACTTTCAAAAATAATTACAGATTTATTATTATTTTTTTTTTTTTATAATGTTTTTTGCCGATTTGTGAATTTTTTTTCAATTGTGTTGAAATCATTTTCAGTAAGATTCATGATTTTTTGATGGAATTTTTTTTTACACTTTTTTGATATTATCAGGAAACAAGGGGACATCAATGTACTTGTCCCGACCTTTTTTTCCCTAGGGGAATTTTTAGGTTTAATAATAATTGGACTGAAACTTACACTTGAATTAATGAAACTGAAATCGAATTTATTTCGATTTTCCGATTCATTTTGAAGTTTTGTCCGATTTTCAAATTACACACGTATAGCCATTACTTCGTCGGCTGCACATATCATAATTATTGTTTAAGAAAATTCGTAAAGAGAACCTAAAAATATCCGAAAAAATCTACACGTTCAAATTACCGTCGAGATCATTTTCGTCTGCTCCCATTCTACGTTCGTTACCATGGAATCTTATAATTTTAATGCAGTATGAAGACTAATAGTAGAAAATCAAATTCACCGATCCCCACTCACTTTGACAAAAACAGCAGTTATCATTCTTCTCGTATTGAAGAATCGAGACGTGGTGTACGTCATTCTTATAGCATACATGAGAGCCGATAAACATTCTCCGATTTTCGTTGGATCCAATCTGTATAATGGTAGGGTATATTTTTTCAATGCATACAAATATTTCACATTTTCTTGCGATAATATCTGTATTGTTGTAACATGGCCGTCCAGTTTTTTCCATTTCTACAAAATTTTAAGAAAACATTCTTAAATCTTTTTTTTCACTAACAACCAGATAGGTAATTTGATCATAACGTAAAATATCATATTCTCAGGTGATCTTGAATTCATCTGAGGGTGAATTACTATAATGAGATATAAAGCGGTAGTTTGATAGTAACTCTAGAAATAACAACATGCCTTTACGAGGTTTGATTTCGCTTGAACTAATAATTGGATGAACATCTGGGTCACAGGATTCTTCATTTGCTCCACGATTGATGAGAAACGCACGCGTAGTCGTCTCCAATATATCAGTTCCTCGGTCGGTCCTACTATTTCCGTTTCTCTACGCAGCTGCTGACTTTCAACAATCGCCTAAGGAACACGTTTCAATGATATTAAAACGTACACATACACATTATATATCACGAAATATGGGAGCTTGATTGGACGATTGGCTTCATTTCAGCTTAGAAATTATCTACGCAAACAAAAAAAAAGATGAATAATAACAGATTGTTATGCCAATAAATAAATCATATATGATAATAATCAAGAGCTGTGCTAACAGTTCGACGCAAAGTGTTGTAAAAAAAAGAAGGCAGCACAAGGACTGCCGTATCTAGAGACGTGACAGCACCTTGACGTAAAGAATTGAAAATTAATCATAAAAATCTCCCCCGGGGGAAAAGAGCTAGACAAGTACATTTAGTCATCCTCGTTTCCATATTCTTTCACAAGTATACATAAAAAAGTAAAAAAAGAACGCCAAGTATTAAAAGATCGCGATCTTAATCATAGAGTAACCATTCTACATTTTTTTTGTTATTACATTTAAATTTACTTCCAAATATTCTTGAAAAAAAAAAAAAAATATATGAAATCATTCCAACATAGCCAAGAATGGTGAATGGGTTTCTGCATGGACTCATGTACATCTTGAACGGTACCTGCTGAAGGTTCAAAAGAAAACGAAAAAACAATTAAATAGAAAAGCGCAAATACGCGTACAAATGCACGCATTGTATCTACACGTATGTACCGCACAAATTCACTGCAAATATTACACATGAACTTGGCGTTCATGGTTTTGAAATATAAGCTCGGCGAAGGAACGCTCCATCCATCTGTACATTGAGCGAATTCAAATATTCGTCCACCCATGATTTTTCATTTACTCGTCTGTTCGATTATTCATTCGTCGAAACCATTTATTCATGTAGCCTACCTAATCGTCCTAGGGTAGGACGATTACATGAATAGGTTCAAAAAATGAGAGTAAGGTCGAACGGTTACATAGGATCAAAAGTAAGACGTATAAACGGTTTAAATTCCGTGCGTACATCTTTATTCATTTCTTTTATTTCTACGATCTAACTCTTCATCGATTCTATCCATTCATGGTTTCATCGATTCAATCATCCGATTTGTTCATTGATATAAACCATTCAACTATCACCTATTCACCCATTTTTTCAGTTCATCTCATTTGATTATCCATTCGCCTTTCCGTGTATTTCATCTATAAATACTAGTTATTTATTTAGTCCATCAAATTATCAAGTGGGACTCTCGCGTTTTATTCAGGGATCAGACTTCTTTTACTGTTAATAGAAGAACTGCTCAAGTATCGAATTGGATAGCATACATATTTCATTAACTGTGTCTTCCCGAGCTTACATTTCAAAACCATGCACGCCAAGTTTATGTGTAATATTTGCAGTGAATTTGTGCGGTACATGCGTGTAGATACAATGCGTGATTTTTGTACGCGTATTTGCGCTTTTCTATTTAATTGTTTTTTCGTTTTCTTTTTAACCTTCAGCAGGTACCGTTCAAGATGTATATGAGTCCATGCAGAAACCCATTCACCATTCTTGGCTACGTTGGAATGATTTCATATATATTTTTTTTTTTTCAAGAATATTTGGAAGTAAATTTAAATGTAATAACAAAAAAAATGTAGAATGGTTACTCTATGATTAAGGTCGCGATCTTTTAATACTTGGCGTTCTTTTTTTACTTTTTTAAAGTTTTTTCCGATTGTTGATATTACTCCGCGGAACAATACCGAGGTGACGGGCACGCGTAAGGCGTGCAGCAGCTGTCGAGGAGCGCGGGACTGAGGTGCGGATTGTGCTAGCTTGGGACTGATAAGCGGTGGAAGGAGATGCTGCGCGTGGAGTTTAGCCTTGAAAAGAGTTGGTGTAAAGTTAGGGCGGATGTGAGGTTTCGGGTGTTGGCGTGAGACGGAATTTCCGGACATTGGGAGTACGGGGCTGTTACAGTATCTTAAAAAAAATCTTGTAAACCGATTTCAGGACTAGAGGCTTAAAACTTCGAAATGCTTTTTTCTTAAATTCCGATATGATAGATTTTTACTGGCATACAACCTTTCAAAAATCACTAAAGAATGCTCGAAATATTCTTGTTTCTTTAACTTTTTTGTTAATGTTGTTAGTGTTTATTTGTTAGTGGAATTAATCATTAGATAAAATACGTAAGCTGGAATGATTTACCCGTTCTATTATTTTCATCCATTTAGTCACGATTTCTTCTGCTTCATATAGAACCTTTATGTTTTTCGAATTGCTCATAACATCGTCAGGTTGTGATAAAAATTTCAAGTAAAAGTCTTTATTTAGATCCAGTTTGATTATGCTCTCGATGTCAATGTTGGTCACTGCGATATAAAATATGTTTGTTGAAAGACGTTCATCGTATTTAAAAAGATGACATGACTATATAAATTTTATATAAAAAAGTTGATAAATACTGCTTAGAAAGTGGCAAAAGTCCTTCAAGTCACCGATGAAATTGTTTTTCGTTATTCGTCCACTTCCGCTGTTTAATAAATCACCCCAGAGACTGTATATAGTTATACTTGGTTCATTGAGGCGCGACATAAGTGCAGATATTCCAGCTACAACGATTTTTGAAGCAGGATCAACTTCTGCGTAAGCGTAATAAGTTTCCTAACAATGTGAAAAATGGAAAGGCAATTAAAATAAACACAAACATAATGAAATGAAATGACCTTCCGACACAAGCGAAAAATGATTTGTTCATAGTTATATTGGAGTGACAAGTTATGTATCTGTCAAGGTTACTCCGAAATGAAACAGCAAATCGATAAGAAAGCAATATTGACTCGCTTTGTAGATACATGATTATGTTTGGTTTTCTTTCGTTTGTGTCAATTCAACTAGTCTAATCAATGTGTTCCATTCTATCATACGTACAAGGGGCACTCCATGCCAAATTTACCTGTCAGATGAGTTTGCATCTTCAATTTCGCTACAATTGGGATAAGTTTTAGTACTTTTTCAAAGATACATCCATGATTTTTTTCTGCTAATAGTTTCTGTTATCGATTTTTTTGAAAATTTGACGATATTTTTTCAATAGTCTAAAACATTTAGAAAAATTGATCGATTTGGTCATCTTTTTAAAAATCATTCGTTGCTTTAGCAACAAACCGATTCAATTTTCAATTAATGTGATGAAATTGCGATATAAAGGATGTGTAAATCGTTCGATTTTTTTTCTCCAAAAAACTCTTGATCTGCATTCACTACCGGTCAAAAGTATGGGGACGCTAGTTGAAATTTCTTGACGCACTAAAAGTTGGATAGCTCAAACAAAAAAAAAGATATCCCAATTTTCCAAACGGCATTTTAAAGGGGATACATGTGGCTTCAATTTGCGCCTTGATAAAACCTTTTTCAATATTTTTTCAGTCCGGTACATTTTTTTGTAGTTGCCCGTTTTGCAACCTTTCTTTGGTCCTTGAAAATCGCGCGCGCGGTTCGTAGAAAATTTTCCCAATGATATTCACCATGGAAAACGTAAAAAGGGGAGTACTAGAATTAATTTTGTTTTTTAAAAAGTTGCGTGCGATTTTTTTTCGCCGCGTTATCCCATTTTTGCGAAAAAATAGCGTTTTCAGAAAGTTCGGCGTAACGTCAAAACTATGAGGTTTTGGCGAAATTGTCAAAAAAGTAAAAATATGTATGTGATCATTTTGTAGTCGCTAGAATTTTTTTAGAATTTTTCGTCAAGATTTTTTAAAAATCAATTTTCGTCCAAATGCTGATTTTTTAAATCGCTTCAACTCGGGAATTATAGGGTGCGTGGAAAAATGTTAAGAGGGAAAATTTTCTTGTTTTTCACTATAGTAATCAATAGAATTTTTTCAGAAATTTCTTTCGAAATTTTTTTCCAAACTCTCGTTGTCAGAATTGTACTTCTCTTCTTCTTCTCTACTTATATTTTTTCCTTTCTTAAAAAAAAAAAGTTGATATCGGAAAATATATTCCTTATCCCATTTATACGAGTTTCTCAACTTTTTTTTTAAGTAAGGAATACATATAAGTAGAGAAGAAGAAGAGAAGTACAATTCTGACAACGAGAGTTTGGAAAAAAATTTCGAAAGAAATTTCTGAAAAAATTCTAATGATTACTATAGTGAAAAACAAGAAAATTTTCCTTCTTAACATTTTTCCACGCACCCTATAATTCCCGAGTTGAAGCGATTTAAAAAATCAGCATTTGGACGAAAATTGATTTTTAAAAAATCTTGACGAAAAATTCTAAAAAAATTCTAGCGACTACAAAATGATCAAATACATATTTTTACTTTTTTGACAATTTCGCCAAAACCTCATAGTTTTGACGTTACGCCGAACTTTCTGAAAACGCTATTTTTTCGCAAAAATGGGATAACGCGGCGAAAAAAAATCGTACGCAACTTTTTAAAAAACAAAATTAATTCTAGTACTCCCCTTTTTACGTTTTCCATGGTGAATATCATTGGAAAAATTTTCTACGAACCGCGCGCGCGATTTTCAAGGGCCAAAAAAAGGTTGAAATAACGGCCAACTTCGAAAAAATGTACCGGACTGAAAAAATATTGAAAAAGGTTTTATCAAGGCGCAAATTGAAGCTTCATGTGTCCCCTTCAAAATGCCGTTTGGAAAATTGGGATATCTTTTCTTTTGTTTGAGCTATCCAACTTTTAGTGCGTCAAGAAATTTCAACTAGCGTCCCCATACTTTTGGCCGGTAGTGTATTTTCAAGCCTAGTATCATTGTGGGCTAACTTTTTTTCTGCATTTTTCAAAATTTTTGAAAGTGTTTCTATTTTCTTCACTAGTACCGGAAATGTTATTCTCAAAGTGCTTTAATGGGCCATCGAAGAAGAAATAATTTCTATGATAAATTTGTCATTGGAAAAGATGAAAAAAATGCCGACACGTATATTTCCTTGTCAGATATTGCTTCGTCATAAATATCTATTTACGGGCAAGCCTACAGTTACCATGTAATCAACAGTACACTACGACCCAGGAGCTGTATGAATGAGCGGCACACCCCAGCAATTTAATAAGTACTGAAATAAAATATTTACCAAATACTAATATTGAAAAATCAAAAATACTCTGTAATCTCGATATATTCGAGTAAAGCCAGTGACGGGAATTCAAAAATTGCATTGTGTGATTCCGAATATAGATGAATCAATTACAGCTGAGGAATACATGAGAAAAAATGAATGTATATCTCTATTAGGGTGTTTCAAAAAAAAGTTTGTCATTTGCCAACTAACTGGTTGAGAACTTACTTTTGTGCAAAGAAAGCAAACTCACCAAAGAAGAGCTCGAAATAGAAATATCTAGAGGTGACTCACGCTTATCTAGAGACGCGGCAGCGTCTTGACGCCAAGTATTAAAAAAATGTTTTGAAAAAACATAAAAACTCCCGACTAAAAATAGTAGTAAACTTTAAAAAGTTTGAAAAAATAAAAAATAGACGTCGGAATTTTCGTCGGGAGATGTCTCTAATCGAATCATTGAATAAGAAGTAAAGACATCTCCCGACGAAAATCCCGACATCCATTTTCTATTATTTGAGACTTTTTAAAGTTTACTACTATTTTTAGTCGGGAGTTTTTATGTTTTTTCAAAACATTTTTTTATTTCACACTTTTTAAAGTTCATAATTTTTTAATTAATTATTATAAATATAATTAAATAATAAAAAAAATAACAAAAAAATAATAACACAATCAACCAATCTGTCACAGCAACAACCAATCGGTCACAACCAACCGAGTGAAGTATCGCGCAGATGTTGCGAGTGAATATGGTTATGGCGGCATCACCTATTGTTGTGTCGATATGGTTGAACGGTGATTTTTTGTTTTTCTAATTATTCTTCAAATATACAAGCAATCGTATCAAATTACGACTCCAAACCACGTCCACCGGTAATAGAACCTGTTTCTCCAATTAGGTCAAGTAATTTTTTGCCGTTTTAACAAACATTCTGCTCAAAAAATTCGTGAAAATCAGCTGATCACGGTCAAACGCATAACTCCCGGCTTTTGCCCGAGTGGGCAGTCGGGAGTTAAAAAGACAATGTTTGAACCGGCAAGGCAAGACTGCAGCGTATCTATACTCGAGATTTTATATAGTTCTTTACGTAATACTACTTTGAGTGTTTAGAATTGTATACCTACTTTCCGACAACCATAATCACTTATAGCAAAGTATGATTTTGTAGCAAATATTACGCTCTACAAAAAAGGTCTTTTGCAAAAAAAATCCTAAATCTAACCATTCATAAGTTCCTTTAAAGGTTCTCCTAACCTTCAAAGTTATGCTTGTATTAAGATTTACCGTTATTCAATTTTTTCGACAAAACTGTCAGTTTTACCACAATATTTCTTAAATTTTTTTTGGGGACTATCCAATTTAATAAAATACCAAAGAAATCTGATAAAATTCTTGAACACTGTTGAGTACTTCTACTTTGAGAGCACATCATGAAAATTGCAAAAGAATTTGAACAAATATTTTATTTTTCGTCATAAACGCATCCACCTTCCAAATATGCAGAAAAATGGCCAGGTCTTCAGTGACCCACGATAATCGGATCGAGTTAAAAAGTAAGCCAACCTTCCATTTTTAATATTATGATTGTTAAAGCCAACATGTCATTGTTAACCCTATTATTGTCAAATTAAATTAGTGTGTATCAAAGTGTGATGGTATGTACTGTAACGTTGTGGAATACAACGTTACGAGGACGATTCGAATTAAGTGTGGCAAGCGGCCTGGATAGCTCAGTTGGGAGAACACTCGACCGGCAATCGAGAGGTCCCGGGTTCGAACCCCGGTCCAGTCCCTGCCGCATTTTTTTCGGATCGTTCCTCCTATCCCGTTTTCCCCGTCACAAACTGGCGCCCAACGTGGGGCCACGGCCTCTGAATAATCACGAAAAAATTGTCGTGGTTGTCGTGGAACCTTCCTTAAGATGTGGTTTTCCCTTCCCCTACGAGCTCCGTAGTACCCCGGTCCCTTCCGTCCCTCAGACACTCCCAGTCTGCAGTACCCCTGAGTCCCCAGTTCCCAACAACGAGTGTAAGAGTCTGATCTGTCGGAGATGGATCAACTCTGGTGGGGGGGATTGTAACGTTGTGGAATACAACGTTACGAGGACGATTCGAATTAAGTGTGGCAAGCGGCCTGGATAGCTCAGTTGGGAGAGCACTCGACCGGCAATCGAGAGGTCCCGGGTTCGAACCCCGGTCCAGTCCCTGCCGCATTTTTTTCGGATTGTTCCTCCTATCCCGTTTTCCCCGTCACAGTACACATAATTGTGGGAAGGAACGCGAATAAGAGAGTTTATATAACAAGAAAAAAGCCGTAAGAATCGCGATGAATGCATCGCATAAGAATAAACAATAAAAATGTTGATATCAATAATTAAATATTTAACAAACGATGATGCAAAAATAATTATATTATAGGAGATTAAAGATCATGATGTAAATCGTGTTTAAGATTTTATGAAATTTCTATATCATGATTTTTTCAGAAATGCAAAAAAAGAAGTTCAACTATTTAGTTCAGTTTTCGAATTCAAAAAGTCATCAATGATTGAACAATATACATAAACGAAAAAATCGAACTATCAATTTGCGGAAAATTTGAAAACGAACAAAATAAGCGGTGGCTCAAGTGTCAATTCCGTATAGAAAAAAAGTTACAGCAATTTTTATAAAATTATGAAAATTTGAAAATTTCCCTTGATCATTTTATTCAAAAGAAAACTGAAAAATCAATCAATCTAAAGAGCCAGCTAGAAGGGCCACTATACATAAATCAAACGAAATGGAGATTAAATTCAATGCAAATTTGTTTACCATCACGTTTTCATACAGGCTTTCGCAAAATTTTGAAAATTCCGAGAACTGATTGGTTCTTCAATGTTATTTAATACAATTACAAGACCTGATATATCAAATACTGTAAGATAACTAAGTGAATACAACTTTTGTCATGATTGATCATGCACACGTGTACACACACAGGCACACGCACACAGACCTAACTAAACCTGATCCTACTCAATGATAGAAAGAAATCATCTGTATACAAGGGAGTAGTGAGCTCAATGATAGAGGTCACGTTCGTGTACAGCGGTCTAACGAGCATGATGGGCTTGCAAGTGACAGATATCCTCATAGCGGCCACCCTGCTATTAGCTAGAAAATCTGGCGACGGCAAAATAGCGAGAAACAACTAGCCTGGAAGCCAAAAGCGATGAGCTAGGAAGAGGAAGTATTCAACGTTGAGTTGGTTTTTACTGCCTCCGATAAACACAGTATGAAGGAACGAAGCGTAGATTAGAAGACCCAGGAACTCGTGAAGAGGGTGTCATTCCTGAGAGGGATGGACTCTCCAGTATATTGGTGGACGGAGAATATTGCCTAGCTATGACAAAAATGCAGCCGAGCAAGGAGACTGGGTCAAAGAGCTAGGGATAAAAGGACCCACAAAACCTGGATGCGCACCACAGCGTCACAGGCTATTAAGGTATTGCTATCACAAAACGACTTTATTTAGGGTCCTTGCAAAATTTTGCATAAACGTTATTGGCACCAAAACTAACAGTTCTCTCTTATGAAGGAAAATTTTCTGACGTATAGAATTTGAGATATTCAATTTGCAATTTTTTATTTTCTCCATCTAAACGCGTGTAAATTAAAGTCACATTTCGTTAAAAAGTTGAAAAAATCGAGTTGCAAAATAAATGTATTTCAAGATTTGTTTTGCAGATAACCAGAGAGGCCATGAGCCGAAGTTTTAATGAAAAATCCTAAACATATTTTTTTGCAACTCATAAACGATACGTGACTTGAATTTACACGCGTTTAAATGGGAAAAGTTAAAAATTGGAAATTGAATATCTCAAATTCTTGACGTCCGCAATTTTTTCTTCATAGGAGAAAATTGTTAGTTTTGGTGTCAAGAATATTCATACAAAATTATTAAAGAATCCTAAATAAAGTAACTTTGTGATAGTAATACGTTAAGCGAAACAAGGAGCAGAGCTGAACGAAATTACTAGACGAAATAGATAGAGATCTTTGGGGCAGTCCGTACAGGGCTATCATAACCCGACTCAAGAAACGATCGACACAACATCCCAAGTGCCCGGATTAGCTCAGAAAGATAGTTTCAGCACTATTGCCACAACAGGATCAGTTCGATCACTATGTTCCGCGCTCCAATAAAAAGTGTAAAACTTATTTAGCCGTACCTTTTTCAGAAACCCTGCAAATTCAGCCTCGTATTGCAGCTTTTCTACTGATCGGATCAGATCGGAAACATTAATAAGTCCTAATTTTCTGTCATTCTCTAGTTGTTTCGCTTTACACAATACGCTTTCGGTATACAAATGTGCAGACTCAGGGTCAACGAACTGCATCTTTCGATTAGTATTTTCCCTTCACCAGACATATAGACCGTCTACCTACAATTCTTTGACAACAGCCAAACGTTCTAAGCCCGACAAAAACTGTTTTTCTTTTATGTACTATGCCAGTCGTATCAAGAGTTGAAACGTGTATCGCCATCCCCTCGTCCGATAATTTAACTCTGGGCAGATAGTGTAACGGTACGCTTTTAGCGGCACGACGCTACGCGTGAATTCGAGCAACTAAATTTATTAGGAGCAGGTATGGAAAGAAACGAGAGTCCGCGATTGTTTTGAAAAAATGAAATGGTCGTGTTTATTCACAATGTCGTGTCAGTGTACAAGGAAATGTCACGCAAATCGTTGGTGTTTTTGTAATTAAACTCAAAAGTGCTTCCCTTCTACAGTCCGACCTCCGAATAAGAAACCAAAAGCCCCCAAGGGGAAGAGTTTTTCTTATATTTCGTATACCCCCACCAGGCGCGCGCTCCTCGTTCACTACCTCAGTCTGTCTCTCTCACTCTTTTCCGCATGCGATCCTCTCAATAAGAAACACGCTCGAACGAGTTTCAACTTGTTTACATCATCCATGCAAAAACGTTTTCGTCTGCGCGTGGACTGTTGTTTAGCGAAGTTTCGTTTCACGTTAATACATATATTATTGAATATTCTTGTGTACTACTGTATCTGAATTACTACTAAATGTCATAAAATGACAGAAACTATAAAGAAGCGTAAGAAATCAGACAGTAGTACACAAGTCGAAGAAAATAGTCAAGAATCTGCGCCACAAGACAATAATTTAAACAAAGAGCTGGCTGTGGCCAAGCGTAAGCGATATACGTTATATATAGTATGTGCCAAATACGGTCTAAATAAAAGTGTTCTCAGCAAATGGAAATCCAATGAGGAGATAATAAAGAATGCTGCCAAAACTTGCCATACCAAAACACTGAAAAAAATTTCCGAAACAAATGAACTCGACGCCGAATTATTCACGTGGCTTTCTGATTGTCGTCGCAAAGGCATTCCAGTTTCTGGGCCAATGCTATGCCGACAAGCACTCACGATAAACTCTCGAATCGGTGGACCAGAAAATTTCAAAGCTAGCCAGGGGTGGCTAGAGAAATGGAAGAGTCGAAATCACATTAAACATTTAAAAATCACAGGTAAGTGAAATCATTAATCTGAAATATAGGGGAGAAAAAAAAATAAAAGGACCTAATAAATTTTTTTTATTAAATTTGCATTGGTCAATTCTACTTTTTACTCAATCTAGCTTTTTACTGGATACTGAATTTTCTTTTACTCTCTTTACTCCGATCTCCTCTATAAACAAAAATAGAACTATTTTTTTAATAAATGATAAAAAACTATACCAAATTGTTAAATAAAATTGTCCAATATACTACATATGACATTTGCCTTATGGATTTGAAAGGGGAGAAACTATCAGCCGATGAGGAAGCAGCTAATCTGTTTAAAGCAGAATTTGCCGAAATGGTGGCTGCAAAAAAACTTGAAAGGTTCCAAATTTTCAATATGGACGAGAGTGGGCTGATGTATAAAAGTACGCCGAAGAGAACATTCGTTGTAGCCGATCAGTCGCAAGCTTCCGGTGGGAAAAAACAGTTAGAACGGGTTACTATAGCCACGTGTTGTAATGCCGATGGCTCTTTCATCTTGCCTCTGATATTGATCGGAAAATCAAAAAATCCACACTGTCTGAGAAATGTGAACAAGAATAAATTGCCTGTATGGTACCGCAGTCAAACAAACGCGTGGATGAACAAAGAGATTTTTGAAGAGTGGTTTAAAGATGTTTTTGTTCCAAAAGTTGAAATTTTTCTCAAATCTAAGAATTCGCCAAAGACGGCAATACTGCTCGTCGACAATTGTCGATCTCATCGATACGTAAAAATTAACGACATCGAAATAAACTTTTTTCCGCCAAATGTCACCTCTCTCATCCAGCCCATGGATCAAGGCATCATTCAAACTGTCAAATTAAACTACGAGATCAATCTCGTAAATTCAATCATTGAGGCTCAAAATAAAAACGTGACGCTGATCGAGTTTTTGAAGAAAATTGACGTGCATAAAGTAATTTTCTGGATTGCTGACGCATGGAAAAAAGTCAAACCCACGACGATCCAGAAATGTTGGAACACTTTATGGCCCAAAGAAATTAAAGATGCGTCGACTCAAACAGATGAGGACTCTCTTATTATCGATAATCTCGATATTTCCGTGGGTACTGACGTCACTTTCAAATCGCTAACTGCAGACGATCAAAACGTAACCGTCTTATTGAATCTCATGAAAAAAGTCGATGGTTATGAAAAGGTAGACGCAGCAGCCGTATTAAATTGGATTCAAAAAACAGAAAAACGTAAAGTATTACTATTTTCTTCTTTTTTTTTCTTCAAAACTGGCCACGAGCTATGTTCTTTATGCTGTCGTCAGGTGAGCATAAACGTTTTATTTTTATGTCCATATTGTTTTATCCCATTCATATAAAAGGAGAAGAAGTCAATATCTCTGAGGATTCATCTTCAATGGCAGAGTTCGACTCTCTCGGAAATGGTCCACCTTCATCAGTTGAGTGCGTTGTGGATCAAAATGATACGCAACAAAACGAAAACGCTTTTCATTATGTCTCGGAAGCTTTTGCTGTTTTATATGAAAATCTCTAAACGCCCTTATGTTTGTTTTGTCTTTATATGAAATCTTGTCAACACACATAGTATCTTTTCAATGAATAAAAAAAATGTCGAATAAAAATTTAAATTTTGTGTTACATTCACACTCACACACACACGCATGCATGCACACATCAATTTACACTACACGTTCACTCTATTTTGCCCGAGTAGTCTCTCCCAGGCTGGTTTCTTAACCAGAGGTTCGCGCACAAAATTCTCGAGCTCGGAGTTCGAGTCGGAGTGGGGGAAGTGCTCGAGTGAGAAACTGGGGAAAGTTTCTTATTGCCGAGTTTCTTATTTGGAGGTTGGACTGTATTAAGTAATTGGCCTGAATCGGCTATTCCTTCCCTTTTCTCATTGAATTTGTCGAATGTTATAATTTCGTTCTATTATATTAATTTACTTGTCCAATTCTATAATTTCGTTCTTTTATATCAATTTACTTGTCCAATTCTATAATTTCGTTTTTTCTCATTAAGTTTGTTTAAATCACAACTATTCGCTATTGTTCGTCTAATTTCGTTTAAATGAATAAATTTCGTGTAATGAAATTTGAATAAATTGGCTCTATTCTGCTGTTTCCTGATTCTTGTGATCTGTTACTTCCGAACTTTTATCAATCTGATTAATTTACTGAGTCTATACAATCTTTTTGTTAATTTCCTTTTCTTGGCTCTATACAATTTTACTAAGATTGATTTATCTAGCAGTTCGGAAGAATTGAATCAGTTCTCGCCTCAAAGAAGTGTGAATTGTTCTTTGTTTGTTTGCTCAAATGATTTTACTTTTCTCCAACAAACAGATTCTATCAGGTGAGTGAAAAGGGTCCTATACCAAGAATCTGCAGACAGTACGAAACCGCACAGTCCCCTCTCTCTCACTTATGGACGAAAGGAATAGGTCGCACACCAGGAATCAGCAACCCGTACGAACCCGCACAGGCCCCTCCCTCCTTAGTGTGAGTGAATAGGAATTTCACCCTCGAAATTCCTATCCACTCATATTCACATTCAAGAGTGGATAGGAATTTCACCCTCGAAATTCCTATCCACTCACGGCGTGAAATTTGGACAAATGTAGGTTTATTGTTTTAGTAGGAGCTTTTTTTCCAGAGTCACTACCTTTGTACTTGAAGCGAGAGACCGCGCGAACCCTGAGCGAGCACTGGCTGCTGTGTCTTCGATGCACGGTCTTTTATACTGATTTAGACAAAGGAATAATAATCATAATTAATTCTCAAAATAACTCGAATTCGGATTGGCCCGGAGAAATAATCTCGAACCAGAGTTTTGGTCTCTAAATTCTCGTATTGGTCAGTCGATCTCCCTCCGCAATGTGACTGGACGGGCTTAAGGCTGATTTCCATCGCTCGTGTGAAAAATAATAATTTTATAACTAAATAAATGTTTTTACCGCATGAGGTTCGTTTTTATCCCTTTCCAGCTAAAATGAATGAAATTATCCGTTTGAACATAATAAATTAACAATTTGTGAGCGATTTAGAGCGTTCTTTCTCTTAGATCCAAACCCTGTTTCGAGATTGGCCATTTCCGTTAGATCCGACGCGTAATTGGACTTATACTTAATTTCACTACCTGGACTCTTCTGAATTATATTTTATATTCAATTTTAACCTGTTTTTGTTCATTTTGTGTAAAAGTTAATTAAATTGTCTATCGGAGCATAAAAAGGTGTGAAATTGATGAAGAAAAGAAATTTTCTATTTTAATGAGTAGCTTCAATGCCTTGCCACAGAGTCGCTTCGAGCGGCTGAGTACTGACTCGCTCGGCGCGTGGTTCAAATGACATAATTTATGGACGCACAGAAAGAGTGCTGTTTCAATAGATATGTACAAAGTTACAACATTCTCGACATAGACCGCGTACTGTTAATAAAGATTCTCCGGGATTTTCATTGATTTGCGCAAAGCCGAAGCCAAACAGGCAGGGAAGCTTCATATTCTCCCATAGCAGAGAATATACTGTGTTCACCCAACCAGGCACCAAAGTAAATTTATCATTTTCATCGTTCGAAAAAAGACACGATTTTATGTGAAGATAATCCTTATTAGACACGTATATGGTCTTGCGAAGAGGTGGAAATGCAGGTAAATTTTGTTGAGCCTCCTCCATCGACCAATTAGTAGTACGACTATCGTCTAGAGCGACTTTTTAACTCCCGACTGCCCGCAGGGCAAAAAGACGGGAGTTATGCGTTTCACTGCGATCAGCTGATTGGGGCTATTTCTTTGTCACCACTTTTCTCCGAAACAGTGACAACTGTCTTGACCAAATTTTCCATATACTTTCCATGTGTGACAGACAGTGATTTTAGACATAGTTCGTTCGATTCTATTGCAAACTCGCTGAAATAATTAGGAATCATTAATATTCACATTCAAACGCATTTTGCCATATCGAAAGGGGACCTTATAAGGTCATGCTCGACTATCGCGAACTTCACACCGTTGTGCGCTGCTAGTTTCAATCCGAACCGACGCGCGTCTGTCCATGCAGTTCGTCTATATACATGTATATATTATTTTTTTTGTGTTATCTAGAGTCGCGGTAGCGACTCTGAGACAAGTACATTTATATATGACGAGTCGCTGCTAGAGAGTCTTTACCGGAACGATAGCATTTTAATTCTTACCTAACGTGACAATAAAAAAAAAAAAATAAAAAATGATGAACTTTAAAAAGTATGAAATAAAAAAATGTTTCGAAAAAACATAAGAAATCCCGACTAAAAAACTCCTCCATTTAAAGAAAACAGCATTAAACTTTAAAAAGTGTGAAATAAAAAAATAGATGTCGGGATTTTCGTCGGGAGATGTCTCTAACCGAATCATTGAATCTCCCGACGAAAATCCCGACATCTATTTTTTTATTTCACACTTTTTAAAGTTTAATGCTGTTTTCTTTAAATGAAGGAGTTTTGAAGAGTCAAAAGGATTTGGGAGATTTCGATGTTTGACGATTTTATCGTAAATTCCGTTGCGTTTGGTAGAAATATAGTAGAGTATCTAGGAGAGACCTGGCTCGGGGATCTCAGGGGGGTGCGGGGACGGGGAAGGACCGTTGCGGGGCAGGGTACGTTTGGAAGGGGAACTGGAGGGGGGGGGGAAGGTCGGAGTGTGATTTATGACTTTCTCGTGAAAGTTTTTGTAATATGATCTTTCACATGATTTTTTAAACCTAGCAATTTATGCAATGGTTTATGAGGGAGTCCTAAGGAACAATAGTAGCAAGACGGTGTAATGAAGTTTATGACCTATGGAATGAAAGATTTTTGGTCGTTGCAATATGACCATTCATAATTAAATTTTACACTAGTACAATTATTGATTCATTGTTTCCCAACGATATGTCTGCCAGATTTTTCCCCGATCCTGCGAAATGAATTTCGGTCTTCATGCATGACCTTTCCTAATCAAGTCTTCCGGTCGAAAGAGACTTTTTCTTCATGGTATCATTTTACAAGAGTGGAGAAATGCTAGCGCGAGTGAATCATTGTTTTCGTAACATGTGTCCTCAAGTTTTTTCTCCGAATGGATGCCCACCCACATTTTTCCTCCGACTTCGCCTATTATCATGTAGAAGAAAATATCTATCGATAGATTTTTTTCAGCTTAGAGCGTAATATGATAGTCTAAAAGATGCCGATCTGTGGAAACGTTTTTATGAAATGACTTTACATGAAAGGACCGACGTTTTTTTTTTCTTCACGCTATAATCGACAGGATTGGGATATTTAGTTCATATGCACCCCCTCCTCTCCTCTCCAAGAAAAACGTTAACTTTTGTGGAAAAGTTTAGAGAGATGATGTCAATTTTGTCGAGATGATTTCAAAAATCGAGACATTCGGAATCGAGTTTTCTTCGAGTTCACATCGAGGTTTGAGTTCGTATTTTCCTCATCACCATGGCGAACGTCAACGATGATGATGTGGAAAAGTTTTTAGGTGATCGTGCGGTTGAGTTACAATCTGTGGAAGAGTATATTGCGTGGGAAGAACAGTGTGATGCGTTTATCGCATCGTTGACTGGTGAAAATTCCTCAAAACGTGCTCGATGGAACATAGCGTCACAACGTTCATTAGTGGCGCGAATTATACGCTTAGAAACTTTAAAATCAACAACCCGTTCACAGTTCATTCACACGGGTGATGGATTGAATGATCGGAGCTTGCTATGGCGCGAAATCGATACAGCATTTGCAAATCGCGTGCTAACCGGTGCTGTAATTAATAGAAGTTACATCGATCCACGACAATTTTTGCAAGACTCATATGAATTAGTAGCATTACAAGTGATGGATAATATTTCTAAACACAATAGTTTAAAAGTAAATACAGAGTTCAATGGGGAGTTTACTGTGAACGACAGACGTGCAAATAAAAGTATAATTACGAAGACAGTTGAATTGTTCGAAACATGTGATATAAGTGATTGGTATCAAAAGCATGTTATCGAGCCAACGCTAAAATCCCTCGACGAATTTCAGGAGAGTGATAGTGGTTGGGTATTAAGTTCAATTTTGAATTTGACTTTGAACATTAATAAGTATAATGCTATGCGTGCGGGTTGTCATATAACATTATCGAAACACATTAGATCGAAGAAGGCAGTGATCAATGTGAAATCTAATGATAATGCGTGTTTCGGCTGGGCAATCGTTGCAGCTCTCCACCCCGCCGCCAATAACAGCGATCGCCCATCATCATATCCACACTACTCAAGTATCTTGAATCTTGTGGGTATCGACTTCCCCATGACTCTAGATCAAATTAAAAAATTTGAGAACCTCAACAATATCTCAATAAATGTGTATAGTGCACCGAATGATGTTGTTCAACCTATTCGTTTGAGCAAAGAGAAAAAGGAGAGACACATCAATTTACTGTACATAGAAGATGTGATGGGAACAAATATGGGACACTTTGCATTGATTAAAAATCTATCCTATTTAGTGAGCAAGCAACTGAATACCCACAATGGTCGAAAATACATCTGTGACCGGTAAGCATACCACTATATATGGATATAAATGAGTATAATAAGATTTTGCTAATAATCAAATTGTTTTTCTTCTACTTCTTCACAGATGCCTTCACTTTTTTCAATCTCATGAGAAACTCCAATCACATAGTGTGGATTGTGGCGAAATGAATGATTGCGCGATTCTACTGCCGAGCGCACATGATAAATGGTTGGAATTCAAGAATGTAAATAGGAAGGAGCTTTTACCGTTCATCGTGTACGCAGACCTCGAGTGCATTTTGAAAAAACCACGGTTGAAGATATGGACAACAATAAATTTCAACATCATCAAGTCTTCAGCGTGGGATACTACGTCAATTGCTCGTATGACGAATCATTGTCGGGGTATCACACACACCGAGGCGAGGACTGCGTTCAATGGTTCGTACGTAAACTTCAACAACTGGCGAAACAGGTGGCAACCATTTTATATACAGTAATTCCAATGAATGATCTGACAGCGCTGGAATGGCGAAAATTCAGGGAAAATGAGGAATGTCATATCTGTGAGAAACCATTCGTAGAGAGTGATATTCGAGTACGCGATCATTGTCATTTAACAGGCAAATTCAGAGGTCCAGCTCACCAGGACTGTAATTTGAACTATCAAAAGTCTTTTTTCATCCCCATAGTTTTTCACAATTTGTCAGGTTATGATGCTCATTTTATTATAAAAGAAGTAGCTACGGCGTTCGAGGGGAAAACTGATTTACTACCAATAACGAAAGAAAAGTATATTTCTTTTTCGAAAACCGTTATAACTTCGAAAGATTATAGAAAAAATATTAAGTTGCGTTTCATTGATTCATATAGATTTCTGAACACAAGTCTTGATAAATTAGCATCTTTCTTAACTCCTAATCAACTCACAGTTTTAAAATCTGAATTCCGGGACAATGATAATTTCAACCTGTTGACACGAAAAGGTGTATTCCCATATGAGTACATCGATAGTTTTGACAGGTTGGAGGAAACGGCACTTCCACCGCGAGCATCATTCTATAGCTCTTTAACCGATTCAACGGTATCTGAAAATGAGTATGCCCATGCTTTGACCGTTTGGGAGCGGTTTTCCACTCAAACGCTCGGAGAGTACAGTGATTTATATTTGAAAACCGACGTTTTATTACTAGCTGACATTTTTGAAAACTTTCGTAACACCTGTTTAAAAAGTTATGGTCTCGACCCCGCATATTATTATACACTTCCTGGATACACCTGGGATGCAATGATGCGTTACACAAAGATCAGATTCGAATTGCTCACAGATATTGACATGATCTTATTTGTGGAAAGAGGTATTCGTGGAGGTCTAAGCCAA
>JBBLXU010003697.1:0-15560 GCA_037893425.1 Campoplex nolae | reverse complement strand
TCGAACGAGGAAGACAACGAGAAAAAGGACGACGGAGAGCCAGATGACGAACAAACAGACGAAGAAGACAATGACGATGACGAAAAAGACGACGACAACGAAGAAAAAGATGATGACGATGACAAGAGTGACAACAGCAGCACAAAAACACCACTAACCACCGAAACAGCAATAGATAAACTTCTTACAACCTTACGTCCCAGAACACCACCACTAGAAGACGCCCCGAAAACCCCAACGACAGCATGGGACGCCCGGAACATTATCAACTCAAAAAGACCAAGGAACAACAGTGAAGGAGAAGACCAACCGCCACAGAAAATACCCAAACTGGACAAAATAACAAACACAACAATAAGTGACGACACAGCATCCGAGCTGGAAACAGTAAAAGACTGGATAGACACGCTGAGCGCCCACGAACTACCCCAAGTACAAAATAAAATAAACGAAATCTGCAACGATAAAAGGGCCAAGTTCGCCAGACGCCAAAGATTCTTCTAAAAAAAAAAAAAGAGGGAAAAACCCAGGGAACACAAGAACCCATCCTCATTCACCCAGTTTTCTCTCAACTTCTATGTTACGGACATTATATTTTCTTACGATTATATATTTTTTTTTAATCATTTTATCATACTCTACGCATAAGAGACATTATATCTCACTATCCTATTATACTTTATGCATAAGGAACATTGTACTTTACTATACCCTACACATTAAGGGGCATTCTTTTTTTTCCCGCACTAAGCTTTTCACTAATTGCACCTCGTGCTAACTATATATATATACCCATTATTATATCGCACATACATTATACCAAATAAGAATACTGAATAAACGCAATCATTTTTTTTCCCAATCCAAAGTACTTCGACTTCATAAAAAAAAAAAAAAAAAAAAAAAAACCTTAAGCCAGTTCCACCCCCATCACCACTAACGGTCCACCCCTACTAACCAAAACAAAACTAATCAAAAATTAGAATGTTCTAGCATAACAACGAAACGTTATACCAGACAGAACCAAAACACGAGTAAATACAGACGAGCTCGTATAACCGACACAGGACAAGATAATAAGAGTACAAAAGAAAAGGAATGAGGAAAAATACCAAAGGAAGCAAATCAACAAAATGTGTAACCGAATTAACAGCAAACAGGACAGAAACTTTCTTACGGTTTATTTAACCCCATAAAACCCACCCGTCCGAATAACCCAACCAACCACACTAACACCAAACTAATAAAACTTAGAATCTGTTTCAGACCTTACCTATGGAATCCAATACCACTAAACAAAATTACTAACACGGCAAAAAAAAAAAAAAAAAGGAGATGATAAAGACCACAAGCAAAGAAACGAGGAAACACTGGTCCTTTTCTCAGACCCAATACGACGGACCGCTCGAACAAGGACACCACTGAAATTTCAACTAATACCAAACAAGCCAGGCTCACACCGCCGACCCAATAAGCCTCAAACACACCTTACACAACCGAATCAACACAAACAGTACTTTGTATAGAGTCACAATTAAAATCAAAGAAGTTGTAACCTACGATGCGGAGCATCGTTTTTGTAAGAGGGGGAGTGTAACAGTCCCATATCCCTAATACCTTCTTCTCACGCTGACACCTGAAACCCTACATCCGCTCTAACTTTGTACCAACTCTTTCCCATACCAAATTCCAGACTCAACATCTCTTCAACCACTTATCGCTCCCGAGTCAGCATTACTCTAAACATCTCACGTCCTTCGACGGCCGCCGCACGCGTGCCTCGGCCTCCTATCACCCGCGGAGTAATACACCACTAATGAGCCCTACTTTCTTCCGTCCCGATGAGCGTCCTCACCATAGTTAGTTCATCTCCATCTTCCGAACCACCAACTTGCACTCTCTTCAAATCAATAGCGTAATAAACCGAATATTCTTTTAGCCCTTTGTCTTCGCCTTTAATTAATGTAGGAAGCGTTTAGAGCTTCGAATTTTCGCGCCATGCTGGTTGCCCGGCAGGCAACGCGACGAGAATAGAGGTCGTGAAGAGCGCCCAGAAAAAAAGCAGAATACGTTACGCGCTCGAACGAGAAACATCGTGTTCAAACCCAGTTCATTTTCCTTTTGTATTAATTAAATATTAATTACTTTAACATTCTTTCGTGTATTTCGTGTATCAATCATTCCCTAGCCTTTTCGATTCCTACATTTGGGGGCTCAGCCGGGATCGAAAGGAAAAAAGAAAAGTCACGAACAACACGCGGTGTGTTTCTCGTAAGTCGAAAAAAAAAAAAAAAAAAAAAAAAAGAGAATCAGTCACGTCGCAAGTCGTATCAGTACAGCGAATCGTAAAGTGCGAGGCGAAGGTCGAACGTACAAAAGGGTACATTGCGGAAGTGCCGCGAGTGTAACCAGCCAAGTTGGTGCGTGTCGACGGGCTTGCCGAACGAACGTTTGTGCGAAAGGACGTGCGGTTCGAAGTTGAAGTGAAAAAGGCAATTGTTTATCGTGAACACGCCGAGAGGCCGAAGCATAAGCAATTTGTCGAAGAAGTCAAGGTTCGTACAGCGAGACGAAAGTTGCACGGTTTAGACGTTGAATAAACCGAGCATCAAAACAAAGGCGTTCACGTGTTGGGTGCGAACGTAAAGTGATCAGGACAAAGCGGGTGGTAAGAGTATTCTCATTAACCGTAAAATAATCATCAAATCGGTTAAAGTGCTAAAAGTGCAAAGACAGTGACGAATGTTCAGGACGCCGATAAGAGAAAAAGGCGCGCACAACATGAGTTCTCAGGAAAATCTGGCCACCATGGAAGATGGCGCACTGCTCGGATTCGGTAGAAATAATGAAAAGACGAACCAGGAAGATCGGGAAAACCCCGGCGAAGGAGTGGCGACAACCAGCGGAGCTCAGGCGGAGTCAACGATACGGATCGAAGACATGAAGGTAAAACAGTTGAGAGAAGAGCTTGAAAAGCTAAATTTACCGACAATTGGTAAAAAATCCGAGCTTCGGGAGCGCTTACGTGAAGCAACGAAGAAGAACGACGAAGAAGACGAAAGCGAACAATCCGATGAGGACGAAACCGAAGAAGAGGACGAAACCGAAGAAGAGGACGAAACCGAAGAAGAGGACGAAGAAAATATCGGTCAAACGGAAGACAGAAGAAGAAGGGATAGACGAGTATTCCGACCAGGCGCGGAACGTCGATATCAAGAACCAGCCGAGGTTGACAGGCCAAGAGCGGCAATGGTACCAGTGACAAACACTTCCACGATCAGGGATGTTGAGGGGAGTATTCCGTTTTTT
Source organism: Campoplex nolae (assembly GCA_037893425.1). Lineage (NCBI taxonomy): Eukaryota > Metazoa > Arthropoda > Insecta > Hymenoptera > Ichneumonidae > Campoplex > Campoplex nolae. The sequence continues at coordinate 12,251 of JBBLXU010003697.1, read as the reverse complement.
ACAGGCGATGACAAAATCCCCGTACGACAGTGGATAGCTGAGTTCGAAGATACGAGTGCATTGCTACAGTGGAATGAGTTGCAAATGGTGATTTACGGTAAGAAAATGCTTCAAGGGTTGGCAAAAGAGTTTATAGCATTGGAACGCGGGCTGATAACGTGGAAAAAATTCAAACGTAGTCTAATAAAAGAGTTTGAGGTTGAAGTAAATAGTGCGACAATTCACACACAGCTACAAAAACGAAAAAAACAAGCGAATGAGACGCCACGTCAGTATATTTACGCCATGCAAACCATTGCAAAACAAGGGTACGTAGAAAATCAGGCGATTATCCAGTATATTATCGACGGAGTGCTGGATGATGAGTCGAATAAGCAGATTTTGTACCACTCACGATCGATCAATGAGTTGAAGAAAAATTTCGAAATCTACGATCGAATGCGTGAAAAAGCGGGACGGAAGAAACCGCCAATCAAAGATGAATCAAAGCCAAAGTCGTATAAAGATAAAAAAGATGAAAAGCAGACAACGACAAAAAAGCCACGTTGTTTTGGGTGTGGGTCAAAGGACCATGAAGTAAATGCATGTCCTCACAAGGATAAAGGCCCAAAATGTTTCAAATGTGATCAGTTTGGTCATATTGCACCCAAATGCGACAAAGATTCGGCAAAATCCAGTAAACGAGGCGAACCCGTGAACTGTGTGACAATCTCAGGGGAGGAAATCAGTGTTCGATTCAAGGACACGGTAATACCAGCGCTCCTGGATACCGGTAGTGTCAGTACGGTACTGCGAAACGACGAGTTCCGGAAAATCAGTGACACGCCTTTGAAGACAACCGAAAAAGGGTTTTCAAAGGGTTTGGTAACACGCGAACCAAGGCTATTGGTGTCTTCGACGCTGAAATGATGATTGGTAATGACAGCTACCAGAGCGAAGTTTACGTTGTCCCGGTCGAAGTGATGGATTCCAAGATGTTGCTGGGTAAGGACATTCAAAAGCAAATGGTCATAAACATCGATGGAGGACAATTAACCATCCAGAAAAAATCAGCGAGAAACGGTGATGCTATCGCGAAGGGACTAAACGAGGACGACAATAAGGAAGCAGATAGTGAAGAATCGGTAAGTCAACAACTGTCGCAGATAAACTATGTTGAGCAAGACAGCATCGAGGTGAGAGGACCGTTTAAACAACGAATCCAACAGCTTGTGGAAAATCATAAACCAAGTAAGCAAGTCCACACCAACGTGGAGACGAGAATTGTGCTAAAAGATGACGAGTTGGTACGTGCGAAGCCCAGACGGTTGTCGGTCCAAGAGAAAAACATCCTCGAGCAGCAGATTGATGAATGGCTAAAAGAAGGTATTGTACGGCCTAGCCACAGTCCATATTCAAGCGCAGTAGTCATTGTGGAGAAAAAAGATGGATCTCATCGGGTATGCGTGGACTACCGTCAGTTAAATAAAAAGATAATAAGGGATCAGTTCCCAATGCCATTGATTGATGACTGCATTGATGATTTAGCGACAGCACGAGTTTTTTCGGTCTTGGATCTCAAAAACGGTTATTTCCATGTCCCAGTAGCGAAGGAAAGTCAGAAGTATACGGCGTTTGTAACGCACAACGGGCAGTACGAGTTCCTGAAAACTCCATTTGGTTTAACTAATAGTCCGACTAATTTTCTCAGGTTTGTGGATGAAGTATTTCGAGATTTGACTAACCGACGAATTGTTTTTACCTACATGGACGATCTCATCGTACCGGGTAAAGACGAGCAGGAAGCGTTCGACAATCTTCAAGAAACAATGGCAGTGGCAGCGGAAAAGGGATTATCGATAAATTGGAAAAAATGCAAATTTCTGAAGAAACGCGTCGAATATCTCGGTCATGTGATCGAGGGAGGTTACGTCAGTCCATCGAATGAGAAGATCCGAGCTGTACAAGGTTACCCAACACCGCAGTGTCGCAGGGACATCCAAAGTTTTCTCGGGCTTACCGGATACTTTCGGAAGTTCATTCGCAACTATGCACTCATGGCCCGACCGTTATCCGACACCCTTAAAGGAGACCAGGCTTTCAAATTTGGGCCTGAACAAGAATATTCGTTCAAAGAATTAAAGAAGGCGTTGACGACCGAGCCTGTGCTGAAAATATACCGACCAGACTCAACCACGGAATTGCATACCGATGCAAGTAAGCTCGGGTACGGAGCAGCGTTGCTGCAGAAAGACGACGATGATGGTAAGTTCCATCCAGTTCACTATATGAGTCGGAAAACAACGGACGCGGAGAAAAAGTTACATTCTTACGAGCTGGAGGTTCTGGCGATCATCACGTCTGTCAAGAAATTTCGAGTGTATCTGCAAGGCATCGAATTCAAGATTGTCACCGATTGTGATGCATTCCGAAAGACTTTGGATAAGCGAGACAGCAGCCAAGGTCGCAAGGTGGGCGCTGTTCCTTGAGGGATTTAATTATGAAATCGAACATCGCAAAGGACAACGAATGGGTCACGTTGATGCCCTCAGTCGATATCCACTCATGATTGTGGACGATACAGTCACGTCAACGATCCGAAAGCAACAAGAAGACGACGAAAGAATACGAGTCATCAAGCGTATTCTCGAGAAAGAAAAGTACGAGGACTATCTCGTTGAAAACGGACTACTGATGAAGAGAGTAGAGAATAAGAATGTTGTTGTACTGCCGAGCAGTATGCACACCGACATAATCCGAAGAACTCACGATAACGGCCACTTTGGGGTTAAAAAGATGAGCGAGAGTATTAAGGACGAATTTTATATCCCAAAATTGAAGGAAAAGCTTGAGAAATTCGTCAGCTGCTGTGTTCCATGCATCCTCGCAGAGAAAAAGAAGGGTAAGAAAGAAGGTGAGTTACAGCCAATTCCCAAAGGAGATACACCATTGTCGACCTATCACATTGATCACTTGGGCCCGATGACAACCACCTCAAAACTCTACAAGCATCTCTTCATTGTGGTGGACGGATTCTCAAAATTCACCTGGCTGTATCCAACTAAGACGACCAATGCACGAGAGGTCATTACGAAAATGAAAACGCAACAAGCGGTATTTGGCAATCCCCAGAGAATAGTGAGCGACCGAGGAGCGGCGTTTACTTCAACCGACTTCAATGAATATTGCGCGTCGGAAAACATCGAACATATCTCGATTACCACCGGAGTACCCCGCGGAAACGGGCAGGTCGAGAGAATTAACCGGATCGTCATACCAATATTAACCAAACTGTCGCTGGATAATCCCGACAAGTGGTATCGGCAGGTGGAACAGGTTCAACGTTGTTTGAACAGTACTTATCAGCGGAGCATCGGGATGACTCCCTTTGAGCTGCTGTTTGGAGTGAAGATGCGACGACAAGAAGATCCCAGAATTTTATCAATCATCGAAGAAGAAATAGTCGAATTATTCGAAAGGGATCGAGAAGATTTGCGAAGTTTGGCCAAGGCGAATCTATTCAAAATTCAGGAGGAGAATCGTCGAACACACAACCGCACTTGTAAAGCCGCTCTGAAATACAAGAAAGGCGATTTGGTAGCCATAAAACGAACTCAATTTGGGCCAGGGCTCAAAATTAAAAAAAAGTATCTGGGACCATACAAAATTTCGCAGATCAACGGGAAAAATCGTTACGAAGTTATTCGTGTTGGAGAGGGAGACGGCCCGAAAATGACGACGACAGCGGCCGACTACATGAAACCGATGAGATATGACTCTTCAGAGGCTGAAGAGTGACAGGAATGGCCGAATGTAGGAAGCGTTTAGAGCTTCGAATTTTCGCGCCATGCTGGTTGCCCGGCAGGCAACGCGACGAGAATAGAGGGCGTGAAGAGCGCCCAGAAAAAAAGCAGAATACGTTACGCGCTCGAACGAGAAACATCGTGTTCAAACCCAGTTCATTTTCCTTTTGTATTAATTAAATATTAATTACTTTAACATTCTTTCGTGTATTTCGTGTATCAATCATTCCCTAGCCTTTTCGATTCCTACATTAATACCTTCGGCCCCATCACACAACATTGTCAGAAAATACTAAACCGCAGAAATATTACAAACTAGAAGTGTTTCAAATTGTTTCAACAATACACAATGATTTTATTCTATTGTTAAATGCAAATTATTGCAAACAGTAAAAATTGCAACGATAATTGCAAACAGTAATAAAGAAAAAAATATAATTCTATTTTTCCAGCGTGTTCAGTAAATTTACCAACTTTTTTTTGTTTTAATTAAATTTACTTTTTTCTTTACTGATATAGGCCTGAAGAATTCCAAACTGGATTTTTAATCCCTAAGATTGCGGCTCAATCTGTCACCTCACCTGCGTCCCTCACGTCACAAACAGAATCTTCATCAGCTACGATCCTAGAAAATTTACAACATCCAGTTTCGTTTCCACCTACGAATGTTCCAGAAATCCTCATAGAACCACTTTCTGCTATTGAACCGCAAAAAGTTCCTTTCTCAACTGTTGCTGTATCTGTGCAACAATCCTTGCCTCCTGAAGTATCGTGTGACATTGTTGTTGATACATTAAAGACAAGCACACAATTAGATGAAAATATAGGCACATCATTGCCTTCACCTGTGGTTGATTCACAAAATTTCCCTTCGACATCGGAAATACCACACATGTTATCAGCTGCCCAAAATCTTTCATCTGCTGAAATTCCTCTTGAGAATTCCATGAATATCAATTTTGATGATGTAGTACGTTTAATGATTTCTTATGATATGGGATACAGTACTAGGGCTTCGGGTCATAATTATGACAGTCTCAATGGCTATGGAGCATTGATAGGCTCACAATCGGGACTTGTTTTAGATTACACAACGAGAAATCGAAAATGTAAATATTGTGACAAAGGTCACCCAAAAGATGATCACGATTGCCGTATGAATTTCTATGGTAGCGCTAAAGCGATGGAAGCTCATGCTGCAGTGGAGTTATCTGTTGAAAGTCAAATTTCAAACAAAATAACGTTGAGGTTGGCGTTTTTATCAGTGACAATGACAGTTCGAGCATTTGTGCTGTCAGGAATAAAAGTGACCACACAGTAATTAAACAATCTGACAGAAACCACACATCGAAGGGGGTGAGAAATTTATTATATAAAACAGCAAATGAAAAAGAAATGACAGGATTAGTTGGTGATGCTATAAAATATCTACACCGCTGTTTTACATATGCAATCGTCCAAAATGAAGTTAATCCTGAGGAAATGGCTAAAGCTATTCGAAATATTCCGTTTCATGCATATGATGAACATGAAAACTGCGGAAACTGGTGTCACTACTCAGAAAATCCAAGCGACTATAAACATACGACAATGTTACCGGAAAAATTTCGAAATCAACACCTTCGTCAAACACTGATAAAACTATTCGATAAGCTGGGAGACAACGCGAAGAAATTTTCGACATTGGCTTCTACCCAAGCAAATGAAAGCTTGAATGGAATAATGTCACGAAAAGCACCAAAAGCCATTTGTTATAGCCTTTCTGAATCAGTTGATTTCAGATTTGCTTGTGCTGTGGGCCAAAAAAATAAAAGGAACCAATATGTACAGGACGTACTTAAAAAAATTGAATTAAGTCCTGGTTCTCACTTATCCAAACATATTTTACGTACTGAAAAATCGCATCGACTGCGCGCTTCAAACTCAAAAAAAGCAGAATTTAAAAAAAAACGTCTCCTTTTGAAGAAAATCCGGTCTCAATTGAAGCACAACAAGGAACTTCACGAAAGCGACACATACGAAAGTCACATCGATTTACTAGCCATGCCGGTAGAAGAAACAGACAATTGTCAAAGGGTCGAAAATAGTCTACCACAATTGGCAACTTCCGTTACATTTGGAAACACATCTCGAGCGATAATTTTTTTCGATTTGGAAACAGCGGGATTAAAACACTCTTGTGATGTTTTACAAATCGCAGCGAGATGCGAAAATGAATCCTTCAGTAAATATATAGAACCAAACCACCCTATACCCACTTCTGCTTCTAAAATTAATGGACTGACAAATGAAGGCCGTGATATGTTCTTACATGGTAAAAAAGTCCAATCATACCCGTTGCGAATTGTAATTGGAGAATTTCTACAGTTTTTATCGAATTTTGGGCAAAAATGCATTTTGATTGCTCACAATTGTGGTTTTGATGCTCCTAGTTTGGTTCGCATTATCAACGAAGTAACTCTCAAATACGAGTTTTTAAACATAGTTGACGGCTTCGCGGATACTTTATCTCTTTTTCGACAGAAATTTCCAGGAAATGATTGTAGTCTGGGATCATTGACCGCCAAAAGCTTTTCATTGAATCCTGATAACGCGCACGACGCTATTTACGATGTCCTGATGCTTCAAAATATTGCTCATCATCATTTTACCGCAGATGAACTGGTATCTAAAGTGACTAATTTTTCCAAACTGGTTCATTTTCCTGAAAATTTTGAATCGCTGGAACCATTGAGCAATTGTGTATTCGAAGCGATTAGAAAAAGAATAGCTCATGAAGGCATTAACTATGATGACTTAATTGCGACATACCGACAAGGAAAAAAAACAAGTAATGAAATTACTTGAAAAACACGACTGTGATGGTAAAAAGATAATGCGAACAAAAAAAATAATGAATAACATTATCGGTCATTTCGAAAAGGAAGTGCAGTAAAAACAGCATTGTATTTATAATGTCAATCTACGTTTAAAAAAAATGTTGCACTGCTTCAAGAAGGGTGTCTATATTGTTCTTGTTGTTATGTTTTAATTAATTAATACCACCTGCAATACTAGAAACAATACAAATCTGTGATTCAAACAATTATGTTGCTGCTGATTGCAATGATTTATCACCTCCGTTCCGAATATCCTATCCTATTTTTCAGATTCTGCCGCATCGATTGATAAAAGAACTATATAATTTTTTAAAAATAAAATTCAGTTATATCTGTTCAATAGCTTATTTTAATCTAACTGTGTGAATAGATTTTGTTCAGTCAACAAGTTATTGAAATATTTCGTCGTACGCAATTTGGAGGTTAGGAGAGCTCTTTTATGTTTCACCAACACAATCGCGAGACGCCGTTTACACGGAAACGCCGTGCAGCGTTGCCATAGTTCTTTCATCGATGCTGTAGAGTCATTGCTGAAACCAAAAGCTTTCTGATATTGCGGTATTCTATAATTTATTGTGAAAAAACGGTACAGTAAACGTTCTTGAAACTTCGCGTGTCTGCTCACAAAGGTTTGAGCTCCATGATAATATTTTTTTAAAAGAAGTCTAACCATTTTTAGTTCGGTTTTCGTTATGATAATCCCGTTTTAACTTGTTGTTGAGTAAATTTTCCATAAGCGCCCATGTATAAGAGCACAATGTTCATTATTTAATTTCTCCCGAACGGGACAGACAAAAAATTTTTAAAAATTCCACAGACATCTAGATGTCTTCGAGAATGTCCTCAAAAAATTGCATCGATTTTTAACCATTTTGGTCTGAGTAACCAACCTCCTTAATCGAGCGAATGCCGCGACTGGTCAATTCGGTGCTCAAAGCCAAAGGTGGCCAAATCTCGTCTAGAAAACGTAAGCGATTTGATTGACTAAAACTATTGATTAGTATTCAAAGAGATAAAAAAATTATGAAAAAAATTTTGAAAAAAAATTTTGAAAAAAAAATTTTGAAAAAACATTTTGAAAAATATTCAGAAAAAAATCTGAAAAAATTTCTACGTATCCAAAACGAGATACAGTTTAATTTTTCCCTCCTGCTGTTTTTTCGCTAATTCAATAGTTATTGAGATACGCCAGTCCAATTATTTGGACGGTCCTCCGAGTTTCGGCAAAAAAAAATTTCAAAAAAAAATTTTGAAAAAATTTAGGCGTATTTAAAAACGAAAATTAAGCAAGTTTCTCCTCTTGGTATTTTGTTCTAAACACAATACTTTTTGAGTTAAGCTATCCATTCATCAGAGTTCCGAGCGGAAATGGTGAAAAAAAAAATTTTTAAAGAAAATTCTGAAAAAATTCCAGGACATTCGGAACAAACTAACGCAACTTTTTACACTCCTGACATTTCCCTTTGAACCCCATAGTTTTTGAGCTACGTTACATTTTCTAAAATTTGTCTTTTTTAGCCAAAAATAAAATAACTTTGCAAAAAAAAATCGTACGAAACTTTTTAAAAAACAAAAATAGAGCTCTTGCTACCCTCTTTATGTTCGTCATAAATGAAAACAGCAAAAAAAAATTCCATAAGCTATGCACCAGTGTTGCCAGTGTTAGTACGAATGTATCAGATTCAGTACTATTGGTTAATGTTTAGTACGCATGTACGACGGAGACGAATCTAGTACGAACTTTTTTTTTTGGTCGGTAAGTACGATATTAACGATCGATTTACCGACGGAGTCAACCTCCCTATAGTTGAATCTACGATCTACGATCTGCCCTCTGTCGTAGAACATGAAAACTGCCTCAAGGCGTCTGGAGCTTTCGATTGTATACGACTACGACTTCGTATGTATTTTGTGTAAACGAAAAGGTTGCATACCTTGTGGCTTGTAGCTTGTAACTTGTAACACTGCCTCTTGTTGATTTTCAATTTGTCCGTCGGTCTATAACTGCTAGTACATAATTGTGAAATTTTATGGTCAATTTCCCGGATTGTTACTCGTTACTCCTTAACCTCGAACCTCGAATCCTGCTTTGTTATTTCAGGGCCAAAAAGGTAAATATGTTAAAAATAAGTATTAAGCGAGTTTTCGGTAGATGCTTTTCCAATAAAAGAACAGAGTACAGAGTACAGTAGCTCTTGTATTTTGTATTTCGATATAAGTGTATCAATAAAAGATAACTGATTATACCGGTAATTTTATGAAATATGTATTTAACAATGCAAAATGGCATAAAATGTGAGAGTAACATTCGATGTTACCGGAGATTATTTTTATACGGTTTCGCGTTTTTTTCCACCAAATGGTTAATATTAAAAGATAAAAATAATGAATCGCTTCATGCTCAGTGGAAGACGATCGAATTTATTACGATTCAACGAATTCCACGTTTTAATATTTAACAGTGATAGGAGAGGTCTCCCGGTGAAAGCGAACGGTTGTCAATTCAGGATCTATATAATGGATCCTATTGCTCGCAAACGATTAAGGGATGAGACAGGCTCAGATTCGTCGGTCACTGACGACGAGAACACATCGCGACGAAAAAAATCCTCACGGTACAAATGATACTAAAAAATGCCCCATACTCTAGTGCATTGGCTCATTGGCATAGTTTTTCAATTACTTTGATTGGATACTTTTTCTTTCAACAGCACAGCCAAAGTTTACAAACAAAAATTTAAAGAAGACTGGCGGAAATCATTCGGAAAATGGCTGATTTGTTCAGAAGATAAGAAACCGCGGTGCGCTGCTTGCAATAAAAATTTAGAAGGAGGATATTCTCATATAAAACGTCATTCTGAAACCAAAGTGCACTTGAGCACATTAAAAGCCATTGAGAAGATTCCTAAGCTTGAAGTTGCTCTCAAAAAGACCGCCAAAAATGATGACATGAACCGGAAAGCGAAAGATGCGGAGTTGAAAATGGTTATGTTTTTACATGAGCATAATTTGCCGTTTTTGTTGATGGAACATCTTCCGTCTTTTATCAGAAGCGTGTGCCCGGATTCAAAAATTGCAGAACACGTGAAATGTTCGCGAACAAAAGCAACTGCAATTACAAAAGACTGTTTGGCACCGGAAGCGAAAGAGGACATCTGTCGGCGTTTACAAAATAATGTCTACTCACTCATAATCGATGAAACAACCGATGTCGGCACAAAAAAATCTCTTGCCGTAATTATTCGATTTTTCGATGAAATGAAAATGAGTGTGACCGATAAATTCCTTGGACTCATAAAGATCGAAACCGCTACCGCCGAATCTATATTTAAAACGGTGCTAGAATGTTTGAAGAACGTTGGAATTCCTCTCGCCAACATGATCGGCTTCGCCGCTGATAATGCCTCGGTCATGATGGGCAACATAAATGGAGTGCAAGCACGATTTCGACAGATTCTGCCACATATATTTGTCCTCGGATGCGTATGCCACTCCTGCCATCTTTGTGCATCGGCAGCAGCGAATAAATTGCCGAAATCGATCGAAGATTTTGCGAGGAGTATTTACAATCATTTTTCCAACAGCAGCAAGAGGAGTGGAGAGTTAGCCGAATATCAAACATTCGTAGATCTCAAGCCTCAGAAAATGCTTCGACCAAGCCAAACTAGATGGCTATCTCTTCAGGTGAATTTCATTTTCTCATAACAACATTTCACCACATCAAATAATAGCGTAACAAAATCGCATGCACACTAAGGGAATTGTAAATTATTGATGTAACTTCATTAGAATTTTGATGTTTATTTATTTTTTAATCTATTTTATTACTTCAAAAACGTTTGAAAAATTTCTAATTAATTTAGAAAATTCACATTTTCAAAAAAGTGAATGTGGTTTAACTTTTCATGTCAAATTTGATAGAGAAAAAAAAATCGTTACTTAGCCCGCGCGAAAATTGTCGCTGTTCTTGAATCACATATAAATCACAAATATTATAATCGCAGGCTGCTGTGGATCGGATACTGCAGCATTGGGAGGCTCTGACGCTCTATTTTACAAATGCAGTTTTCGAAGACAATTTGCCATCAACAGAAAAAATACTGAGCAACTTGAAAACTCCCGTGTACAAATTATATTTTAACTTTTTAACATACACGTTGGAATGTGTAAACAAATTGAACCTGGAGTTCCAAAGCGAAAAACCGAAGATCCAGTCTTTGAATAAATCCGTCTCCGAGTTTTTTAAATGTATGCTCAAGAATTTTATGCAGCGATCCTATATCGATAAGACACCGCTCGAGAAAGTGGTAATCAGGAATCCACATAATTTCTTACCGCTCGACGAATTGTATTTCGGTGCCAAAGCCGAAATCTTAATATGCAATGGAATCATCGAGGCTGGTGAACTTCAGAGTTTCAAGATTCGAGCACTAGAATTTTATTTGGAGCTATGCTCACAAATACAGAATAGATTTCGTTTCAACGATCCGATGTTGAAATACGTCGAAATCTTCTCACCGGAAACTGCATTGAATGGATCGATCCGAAGTATCATCGTTCAAACTACGTGCAACTTTCCGAAGTTGTTCGATGAAAAAAACCTCGAGGAATTGGATGCGGAATGGCGACTCTTGCCCAACGTGCAAGACATCAAGAAATTTGAAAATTTAGATTTTGCAGAATTCTGGATGAAGATAGCTTATTTGAAAAACTCTTTGAACGAGATAATGTTTCCCAATCTTGCAAGATTATTGAAAGCAATTTTATCTTTGCCTCATTCGTCAGCCACAGCAGAACGAACGTTTTCACAATTAACTTTGTTGAAAACGAAAACCAGAAATCGACTAGATGTCGATACCTGTGAAGCAATTTTACATGCCAAATCTTCATTAGACGAGTCAACGTGCTATAACTGGCAACCTTCATCGACGTTGCAAGCAAAAAAACCAAAAATATAAATTTTTGTAAACGCGTTGTGATGTGAAATGAATTATCTGTAGCTGAAACGGATGAAATGTTACAAGTTACAACTCATAGCTCATAGGTGATCAACACATGTGATATTATAATATAATATGTTCTCTAATTTCAACTCTCTGCAGGTAAAAAAATTATTACATTTAAAATTTCGGATGCATTAAAAAAAAAACTATAAAATATTTCATTCCTGGGTTTGAATTTATTATTACCTTTTTTTATTACCAATACCAATGGCTTTTTGTATCGATATTGTAGGAATAACTTTTATCAAGTGAGTAATAAACCAAAGAATTCGTTTTAATACGGACAGTTTCCCGTCTAGTACGTTTTGTAAGCCGGACTAGTACACAACAAAGTTTGAGACTGGCAACACTGCTATGCACGCGATTCCCGATGGTCAAAAAATAGCCGAAAAACGGTCATGTCAAAAAGTGCGTACTGGGTCGAAAAAAAATCTTAAAAAATACTTGCAAAAAGAAAATTGAAGCTGAATCTGTCCTCTACAAAACGCCGTTTATTAAACTGGATTATCACTACTTTTGACCGAGCTATTAAACTTTTAGTGTGGCAAAAAAAATCGTCTGGTGTATCCAAACTTTTGAGCGGGAGT
>JBBLXU010003693.1:0-23880 GCA_037893425.1 Campoplex nolae | reverse complement strand
GGGGGAAAAATATATAAAAGAGGAGTTTTTTTCCAATCCCATATCATTCTTTCAAGTTTTTGCGAGCCTGAAGCATCGAAAAATGGAGTATTCTGGAACAATGGCGGAAGTGAGACGTGTTTCATCAGACATGCAGCTTGTGATGGGCGTTGTTTACGGAATGAATAATTCGTTCGGGAAAATAATCGCATCAGGTTTTGAGATATCACCTGAGACTGGTGTTCTCACTCCTGTTATTAAAATATTGACGAATTCTTTCATCGGAGTAAGCCTTTATATTGATGGCTGGCAAAATTTTAAGTCGGACTATGATAGAATCTCTCATTATTTCGGAGGACCACGATGGGATGCAGAAAGAATGCTGGGGTCAAAAATCGTACATGGATCGCATTGCACTGTTTTTACTTCGTGTTTTCAACAATCTGCAGTTTGCTTCAGTAACAATCAAACACCGGCTATTGGAGAGGTTCCCACGGCACACAGACAGTGCAATATTATCCTACAGGGATCGACCTTCAAGAAGTTGAAAGAAGTCAGCACGTGTATTGATGCTCATATAAAAAAAACTTCAGCGTGAGAGCGTTGCTGTGAATATGTGTGTGAGCATCATAATCTCCACCGTCCGCGAGCTCTTAAGCTCAAGCGGTGGCCAGCAGGATGTAATGCGATTCCTCGAGGCGGAAGACAGTCTGGGAAAAATAATAGAAGAAACTCGGCAAAAAATGGGCGAATCACACCCTGATTTTGTACAAAATTTAATGGAAGCGGTGATTTCGGAAATCACTGCGCTGTTCAGATTTGAAATTTGTCAACTCGTAACAGCCCACGAGAGAAATTCGCGTTAAATTTTTCATAAATAATTTTTAGTTGTAAGGTTTCATCAATAAGTGGCTGAAAATAAAAATACTATCATAACTTTACGTGTAAATTTTTTCATTCGTTACGCGTATAAACATCAGGTAAATCTCCTCAAGTAAGAACACGAGTAGAAAAAAAAGATAGCTGCCCGAACAGAATCCTTGGGTCAGCGTGGAACTGAAGCTAAGACACGAAAATGAAGATTCAGCAGAAAAAAGGAGTGGGGAAAAGCATCCATCCCTATGAGACCGACGATCTAGAACTCATTAACAATTCTGCATTCAACGTGAACGAGTGGAGTGAAAAAACTATCAAAAAAATGAGTAAGTTGAGAGTTTAAAAAATAGTGAGTGTGAAAAATAAAAAAAAGTGCTATTGTGAGTTCGTGATTCACCCCCGAGTTTTTTTCTTTCTAGCGTTATACTACGCGGATTACGTGTCGCCGTCGGACTCTTCACCACATGTGGAATTGAGCGTTCATGTGACAGACGGAATAAGGCGGGTGGAAATAGTTTATGACGACACCATCCACGATTATCGTCGAGATTGGACGAAGGGGGTAAAATTATATCCACGGGAGGGCGACGGAGAATGAATGCAGGGAGAAAGCCGCGCGTTCTCGAGCCCTAAAACAAAAAAGGATACCGTGAAAACGAAAAGCTGAGCCGTCCTCCTGGATCGACGTAGCATTTCCGAAAAAAATGAGGAGTGATACGCAACAGTGAGTTTATTTTTCTAGTCTTTCTATAAGTAATTTTTTTTGTTTTTCCAATATCGAACAGAGAATTTTTTGTAATTTAGATAAATTTGAAAATCGTAAAAGAATTATTTGATTTTACCATTTTCTAAATTTTTTCTATATTATTTACGAATTCAAAATTTTTAGTAACACGTTTTTATGTGTTTAAGGGAGGAAAAGGAGAAGAGGAAGAAATCGAAATGGAGGTTAATACCTATCGATTTCGATTCTCCACGCTCACCGAACATTCAGAGGCTGGCAAATGAAGTTGATAGAGTGGCTCTTTTGGAGAGTGATGAAGAAGTAGAAGTCCCGTGAGAATTAGTTTTTTGAAACATGAAAACCTTATTCGAAACAAGTAGGTACATTTAAAAAATTCGTTCTTTCTGTTTCAGGAGAAAGAAGAAGAAGAAGCGAATCGAATAAAAATAAATTAATCAATTAAACATTAAGTGTCACTTAAATTCAGCTGCAAAAATATAAAATAAAAAATCTTAAATCTACATGTCTTTTTCAAAAAGAAAATTTATTACAACCATAATCATTTATCGTGATCATCATCATCATTATCTTAATTAATAAGGTTAAAACATAAAAAGTAGAAAACATATAGGTATGGTACTCCCTGTACTACCCCCTCTCCACCCCCTCTCACACCTACCCACCAAGCTATTTACCTGTGGAGTGGGAGAAAAAAGCTTGGAGTGAGTGAGGTTGTGGTGGCGGAAGGAGTGGGGATAGGAGTGGGAGGCGCCATACCTGTATGTAGTCTACTAATGTACATCTAGGAACGTTTCCGACGAAAAATAAATGCATATTGAATATTAAATGCATAAAAAATATGAATAATAAAAAGAAATTATTATAATGAATATTTGAACTAGAAGGAACTACAGTTTTTTATACTCTAAAGCATTATTATTTTACGCAGCCCTGATGAGCATGTATCATTTAATTTTGCAGTTGTCGTTGAGTATAATTAGCTGAAGTAGTTAACGCGATGCCTCGATGGAGTGAGACGTGGGTTCAAGATGCGCCTTCGGAACGTGATTTTTTATGAAGTTACTGGCATAAAAAACGTAATTTTTTTTCAGAAAAAACATGGAGTCAATTAATAAATCAAGTTGATTTCATAATTTTCATCAATTTCAATATTTTTGATAAATCAATAATCTTTTACTCCAACGTTCGGAGAGACGTGGATATTTTTTGTCGTAAAATGAATTATCGTGTGAACAATTCATTTTCATCGATTATTAAATCAAATTTAGTAAATTTCAAATAAAATAAATTTAGTAAAATCGACTAGTTCAATTTTATTTATTTCAGTATGTGCTATTCTTTGTTTATTTGTATACTTCTTTAAATTATTTGAATATTATGGATATTTTTTTGTGACTTACCTTTTTCGATGGTTAAACTTTTTTTACTCTACGGAGATGTCACGTTTTTTTTCGGATCGTCATTGCTGAGAAGAGGTAAGAGAAAGGCAAAAGGCAACACTATTTAGATGAAAAACTTTTTCTGTTTTATTGATTTGTCAACTTTGACAGTTTTTTTTTAACAACGAATTTTTTCGTAACTTTTAAATTCACTTGGTGGGCGTTTTACCTCTTTCGAAGTCGAATGTTATAAATAATCGAATACGACAACATATCTGAGGCGCACGGAGAGAAATGGATGCGTTAGGGCAGCAAAAAATCATTTGCTAACCATATTTTCGCTACGGTAGCATTGCTTTGGATATACATAGCATAATTTTCCCTACGGTAGCATAACAGTATTTGCTGTGGAGACGAAAAATGCAAACTCGCGCTAGATTTGCTGGCGTAGCAAATACTGTGCTGATGTAACACAGCATTTGCTACCGCTACATAACAAATTTGTTACAGGAGCACAGCTGATCAGTAACCGTAGCGAATATTTTTGTTTGTTACCGGTACGAAATTAATGTCTTGAGTTCTGTGCTCCTGTAACATTTTTTATGCTCCACGTACTTAAGAATCTGCAACCTGAGCATCTTCATTGATATAGCAGAAGCCAAAATAAAAAGCCATTTGAATTTGAAAGAAATGGGTTCGTTATCCCTAAATAAAAAGTTCATGGGCAATCGAATATCGAATTGCGAGTTCGATTCTCCTCATTTTATTCGTGCTGTGATTAGTCGCTTAATGACAGCCAAATTCATGTTTGACTGTCACCTTAGCAACTAACAATATTAATATGTCCATCCATAGCAACCAATAAACAAACGTATCCATGACAACTAACAAAATTATCATGTCCCTAGCAACGAAGTGTCAAATGATAGCCAACTTCATGTTTGACTGTCACTTTAGCAACTAACAATATTAATATGTTCATAGCAACGAAAAAAATGTCCCTAGCAACGAAGTGTCAAATGACAGCCAACTTCATGTTTGACTGTATCTTAGCAACTAACAATATTAATTTGTCCATAGCAACGAAAACAAAATTTTGTCAATTGCTTAGCAACGAATAAACAATCGTATCCATGACGACTAACAAATAAGTATGCTTATAGCAACGAAGAAAATAAATTGTTGATCGATTACGGGGTTTTCGAAATCACTGATCACGAATCTGAGCTTGAAATTTGAAAATTAAAAATGACGGATCTAACATGGAATTAAAATTACAAAATATGATTTGATGAAATAAAAAGTTGGTAATCGGGGGTTTTCGAGGTCGCTGATTACGAATCTGATCTTGAAATGTGAAAATTTATGACGGCGGAATCAATTAAGGGAATCCAAAATTGCAAAAATCGTTCGATGAAATCTGAAGTTGATATTCGGAGGTTTTCAGGGTCGCTGATAACGTATCTGCACTTCAATTTTGTAAATTCGCGATCACGGATTAAATATGGTGGATCAAAAATACAAAAAATCATGTAATGAAATCGAAAGTTGATACTTGGAGCTTTTTGGGGTCGCTGATAACGATTCTGCATACAAAATTGAATAATTCATGATAGTCAATATAACCCTCCGAGTACTGACTTTTACATAGGTGGAGTACACTCCATCTATGTAAAAGGTGGAGTACATAGGTGGAGTACACTCCACCTATGTCGGTTTCCGTTCGAGGCCGAAGCAGAATCGGCAGACAGAAGCTACAGACGTAGAAAAGGCAGGAGAGAAATAGGCAGAGGCGGAGAAGCAGTAGCTGAGGCAGAAGAGTCGGGAACAGAGGAAGTGTTCGCCTTGTTTCGCCCGCAAATGTAAATAGCGCTCTTTTCCAATGGGAGACCGAATACGAATTTCGTAGAACGTCCAATCACTTACACGTATACGCCTCACGTATATGTGAGTAATCCGAGTGCACGAAACCGATCAGTTACCGGCAGTTACCGTCGCTCGGATCGCTAGTTCGGTGTCGACATTTTGCAGAGATTTTCGGGTTTTCAAGTGTACTTGTTCGTTGTTTTTATTAAAAATGGAAAATCGACTTCATCAGTGGGGCATGACCGAGATAGTAATTAAAAAATTCATCGGTGAGTACTTCCCAAATCCAGAGACGCGGTAGCGGCTCGACGCCAAGTATTAAAAGAAAAAATGCCAGCGCGAGCCCTGTCGCACTCTTATATACTCGAATATGCCGGTTTTATGACGTCATAAAGTTTTCGAATCGCTCTCACGGTCGAACCGTTTACGTAAAAATTCTGAATATCGGTTACGATTTTTTTCCGATTTTTCTCTTTCTATTTGTCCTTGTTGCAAGTAAATCCGTTCAGCCAATCTCGAGATATCATAATTTTGTGAATTAAAATCGAATGTTTTGGGAACTTCTGTCCCTTGGAGTCAGAAAGGCGTAATGAGCGATTGTTTACGTTGGACTTACGTCCTTTGCGTGAAACTTGACATTTGTCCCGTCTTCTGCGCCCAGTTCCCGCTGAACGAGGCTACCCACACTTCTCGCGCGCTGCTGAGTGAGAGAGACAACACGCGGCTGCGCGTTCCCTCTTCCTTGGCATGGCGCGTTCTCTCTCGTTCTCGTTTCTCAACGCGTAGACAATACCGGCATGTATTGCCGTCTACGCACGCTCTATTTGCGCGCTTTAATCCGTTTTTATTTTCCGTATACGTAAAAAAAAAAACAAATAATATAAATTACAGAATGGTTATTTTATAATGAAGGTCGCGTCTTTTAATACTTGGCGTTCTTTTTTTACTTTTTATATAATATATACATACTTATAACTGAAAGAATTTGTTTACATTTTCGACATAACCTTTATGTCGAAAAGCTCCTGCTCTACAATTTTTGATCGGCGTTTTTGATTTGTAGATTTCAATTTAACTGAGGATTTATTGCCCCACATTACTGACGATCTTTTGATTGAGTTAATTGAGCACCCTCTCGAACGTTTGAAATTTAAAATAAATTTGAAAAAAGATTTTCAAAACAACGAAAAGAAGGTAAATTTTTCAACTCCTCAGAATTAATATCAAAATTCAAAATAGTTAACGGATTCAATTTTTTCCTTAGTTTAGAGAAAAAAGGATATTTCATCATTAATAAGTCTTTTCTAATGATATTTTCTCTGTTCTATAAACCCTCTGTAGTCATGTAACAAATCTCTTAGTTCGACCTTTGACGGCTACCTGGATCAAATAATAACTACTGGTAAGATGAAAAATAATACATTGTGATTCACTCCATGCCACACTAATTTAAAAAATGACTAAAAAAATGTGCGTTGTTTCTGTCTAGATTGCAACGATAACTCAGTGATTACGGAGATTTCAGAAAAAGATTTAATATTCTTGAATACTGGAGAATGTGAAGATGAAGTTCTGAAAAAACAGACACCAATCGCAGCACCACTTCAAGCTCCATCGGAAGAAGTTGAAGTTCATCAAGAGAGATCTACAATCACTGACTCCGATGAAACTGCAAAAATAGTATGTATTTATGTTTACGTTTAAAGGCGACAATATTTGCTTTCTAGAATTATAACTTGTCAAGTTTGAAAGAAGAGTCAAATGCAGTCCGCATAGTTGAAAATTTATTACAATATTATACAATCATTGATCCTCATCGATAGCGGGGAGCAGTTGGGACAAAATCATGTCGAAACAGTTTTTTCTTTTCAAAATAGCAATCAACCATATTTTTTACTGAGTTCATGATTCGTGATAGTAAAATGTGATTTTTTCTTTCATGCAGATTTTGTTGCTTCCATTTTCAAATCAGATATAAATTTCAAGCTACCATTCTGTATTTACCTAATGGCATGAGTCTCCTGTCAATCTACTCCCCTCTGTGTTTTCTTGGTTCTTTACATTATAGCTCTTTCTATTCTTTTTATTTCTAATTTCTAATTAACTGAGTTACTTTTTTCTTCCATCTTCTGTGTCATTTCTGAGGCATTTTTTAAATGCAATTTCGAATGCCCACGTGCATTCGGTTTCCGAATTTGTTTTTTCTTCCAACATCTTTGTGTCTGGAGCTTACAAACTCAAATCTTGTGAAGACGGAAAGTCTTATTTTACTTCTTTTTGGCTTTAACTTTTTTGATAAAGTAGCTTGTTCGGTATCACTATTGAAATCATTGCATGGGGTTAATATGTTTGTACTCCAAATTGCTCTTTTGTTATTAATTAGTAATCCTAAATTTGTCAATAAATATTTTTTTCAAATGCTTCCTTTTTCGTTATAAAAGGACCTGGAGAAAGTTTTGAAAGCCACTACCAATGGTCGAATCGTCTGGAGTACATATAAAACTACCGGTTTATTGAGAGACCAAGATAGAGATTATATTCCATCGCTTATTATAGACCACGAACTCAGGGATCGTCTTGACAAACGGTATGAAATTTCCAAAAATTTCATCGATTATCTGGTTTTAGTCCATCATTAGTTTGTAATAACAATATTTCATTTTTTTGTAGTATAACGGCTGGTCGTTTTACATATTTGGCGAAAGAAATCATTACAACCTTCCCGACTGAAGCCAAAGTAAGCAGAAAGAATATTTAGAAAAATCAAATATATTTTTAGTATTCCCATTCTTTGTATATTCCGATTTTTACAGAGTGTTTGGGCGCTTACAAATAGTTCGGGTGCATTTATTACTGGGAAAGAAAAACTCTACACTCGTTGGTCAAACACTCGGAGAAAATGTATGGAATTGGGTCTCATTTCCAAAGCTCGAAATAAAAGTCGGACTGCCTCTAGCCACGTCCAAAGCCAAACAAATGGTTTCTAAAAAAGTTTTTAACGCTACAAATCATTGAGTTAATCACTTTCGATAAAAATGAAAATTTATGACTTTCTTTTAAGATGGCTCTACAGAACAGGGCATCGCAAGTAGTGATTACACTGAAAGACATGATTTGATATTATGGCTGCAAAATAACGATGGTCCATGGGTTACGATCATCAAGAATTGGGCGGAAACTGCACCGGAACGAAGAAAAATTCTCATGGGATTAAATCTTTCAATACGAGAGTATCTAGTCAGTTAGCAGGAAGGTTTCCTTCTACATGTGAACGTGAGTCTCTTTTCTTTATATTCTGCGTTTCTCAATGTAATTTTATAGCACTGTGTGACCTAAACCCGCACTTTACGCACGCTTTTCCGTGACCTAAGTTGCCTATTTCTGCACGGTGCGTAAATGAATTGACCAACTTCACTCATGTAGAAAAAATGAAAGAAAACATATTTAAATGGTCTTTGACATTTCGAAATTCGTAGCAGACAAATGTCAAAAGAGAGGTAGGTTAGCATTTCACCTAAAAACAGTTTCATGCTGTAGAAAAAGCGACAATGTGAAGTTAGACGAAACGGTAATCTACAGTTGAAAATTTGAAAATTCAACATGGGTGACTCAGAAAGTGATTAAGGTCATACGAGCTATGAAATTATTAAACAAATTAATCGAATGTCTAACAATTTGTTTTAATAAAGTAATTGAATTTTTCAACAATTTGTTTAAAGAGTTTCGGTACAGAAGTCGAAATGTTAAGAAATTGATCAAATTTGGTGATAATGTTCTTCAACATCAAATACGAGAACACAAATTTTTAAAATATTTTCTTCTACTTAGTTATCGAGTCATTACGTATTAAAGCAGATTTCTTATGTCCGAAATGTATACCTATATATATGGAAACGTTATGCTTATACATGTGAACTTTAATGTCCAAATACTTGATAACTGTGTAGAAGAAAAATCTGAAAAAAATCGTATGGTCAAATTTGGCACTAACGAATATGTTCACCAAATTTTATAAAATTCTTAACTTTTTAAAATTTTTTATGTTTTTAACCCTTTAGCTGCCATTGTAGCAAATTTGCTACGTCTACTTTCACGCCGCCTGTAAAAATATGAAGACGTTATAGCGGACGAATTAGTTTGCACTGCTATCAATCCATGCTAGATAGAGCTCCAGGTGTCAGGATAGCTTGAAATTCAAACGTAAACATATGAATTATTTCAATATAGCGATAATGTAGCCGTGAAAATATACGATGCTTGGCATCTGCTGTCCGTTTTCGATCAAAAAAGTAAGAAAATGGACATTCTCGAAATATTTTCTGATGGAATTGGATAAACGAAGCTTGACTAGACACACTAGGCTTTGAAGATTCGTGATTGAATTGGAATAATAGTTCGAACTAAGAGTGTAAAACCGTCCATGCAAGAAATTTTCAACAGTTCGAAAACACTATTTCCCAGGCCCTTATCGATAAAATTATGGTGGAACATTCATGGTCTACCCTTCTTCAGCTATACTACCAGAGGGAATAATTTTAAGCCGTTCAGAAATAGGTGTGGCTGTTAAAGGGTTAACATGGTTTAGTACGGCAACATTGTATCGCCTGTACCGAAACTCCTTAAACAAATTATGAAGAAAAAGAAATTTTCCAAAATTGATGCCAAAATCGTTATCTACAGAAATCAATACGTAGACAGCAAGGTGTCATAATTTTTTTGAAAAATCGAGACGGAATCAAATCTGTCTAAAATTGCTTTCTAGAGAAAAAAAATACAATGAAAATTAAAAAATAAGGAATATCACGTAGAAAACATGTTTAGCAAATTTAATTTACTAGCCTAGAACGAATGATTACTTCAAATAATGTGATTGCGATATATTGAGGTAACTTCTAAAATCATATGAGTCAATCGGAGGGCTCCGCCCCCCGAACCCCCCGGCAGGGGCTCCGCCCCCTAGCCCCCAGCCGGGGGCTTCACCCCCGGACCCCCCTAGCCTGGGTTTGAATAGTATAAATGTTGACCACATGCTTTTTACGCAGTTTACTTCCTTCTTTTACGCTTTTTACGCAGTCTACTTCCCTCCCTGGTTGCGTAATATAAAATTTTAATAAAATCTTTCCAATAAATTGAAAAGATGGCGGGTTTATGTCACACGAGCTATAAAATAGTATACGATACTCGTGACTTAAGTAAGCCTATTAATGCACGGCGTTGAAGTTAGCACCCTCGCTGCGCTCGGGCGCTAACTTCACGCCGTGCAATAATCGGCTACTTAAGTCACACGTATCGTAATGTACTATTTCAAGATACTAATTTAAAACTGATTTTAACCAAATTACAGATAATCGGAGATTCGGACTTGAAATTGAGTGAGCGTCAAAACCGATTGAAACGGTTCGGTTGTCAATTGCAACCCACGGCAGCTATTGTAGGGCCTTCATTTGACAAAATTCAGCAGTCATTCATATAATTTTGAACAAAAATGCAAAAATGTTACGAATGTCACATGAACTGTTCAACTATACAGGGATTACTTACACACTTAAAGATTAATCATCAAATTTCGGATTCGTATATATTTACTTGCGGAGAAGATTTGTGTAATCGATCGTTTGGATCAAAAAATTCGTATCGAAAACATCCCCAGTCAGCTCATAATCAAAAAACGCAACTTAGAGCTTCAAAAAAACAATCTGATATTTGTGAAGAGGCAATATATCAAGAAGAACATGAAATCGTTCAGCCACCCGATATTTCGGTTCCAAATTTTTCATTGTCATTGACAAAGAGTGCGGAATTATTCGTAGCGAACTTATCCGCTAACCCACGTTTCCCTCGAAACCTTGTGCAAAAAATAATCATTGATTTGAAAGATTTTTTCAATGGTGAATTTGTAAGAGCTATGAAAACCAAAGTTTTGAGCACTTTATCAGAATTGTCGACGAATCAGGCGACCATTCAAGAGATTGAATTAATGTTCGACAAGCTTACCGATCCTTTTGAAAATCTCGGAACAGAATTTTTAAGATTCAAAAGTTTTTCAAATTCGGGCCAATACATCGAACCTATTACTTACGTTATCGGTATGACGAAAGCTCCTAAATAAGCGACTTGTAATCACGTTCGCGAAGTCAACGTTAAAATTACTGGCGAATTCATTCCATTACGCGCAGTGCTTAAAAATTTTTTAGAGTTGCCAAATGCTTTAAGTGACATACTGTCGTATATGAATGAGGTTTCAAAATCGTCTCAAATCGAAAATTTCATACAAGGTGAATTATGGAAGTTCAAAATATCGAGTTACAAGCAATCTGATTTGATTCTGCCACTTTTCATTTTTTTCGATGATGTTGAGGTTAATAATCCTTTAGGATCGCACAGCGCAAAGCTAGGTGCAGTTTATGCTTTCATCGCCTGTCTACCTAACGAATGCGGTTCAGCATTGCAAAATTTTTTCCTTGCGCTTTTGTTTGAATCCGATTCCAGAGTTGCATTAAAAATTAAAAACGTTTTGAAACCACTAATAAATGAGCTGATTTATTTAGAAAAAGAGGGCCTTACAACAAACAGTACACATGGGGTAAAACGCGTTTATTTGGTCACAGGTCTCATATTGGGAGAAAATCTTGGCTTAAATGGAATTTTAGATTTCGTGAAATCGTTCTCGGCAAATTTTTTTTGTAGAATATGTAAGATGATCAAAATTGATACTCAAAACGCTGTCGAGGCAGTGCCAGAATTATCCCGAAATCGGGAGAATTACCTATCAGATTTAGAGAAAAATGATTCGACTCTCACAGGTATTAAAGCGCGCAGCACATTGAATGATATTCCATCATTTGACGTTTGCAAAAATTATTCTCTCGACATAATGCATGATTTTCCAGAGGGAATTTGTCATTATGATATGATCGAGATTATTGTAGGGCTCACAGATGGAAAATGAAAATAATTTGAACTGGAAACGTTAAACGACCGACTACTCATGTTCGTATATGGTCCTATCGACAATTCTAATAAGCCCCCATTTATAAAGAAAGATGCTCTGAAAGGAAAAAAAATTGAAAATGAGAGCAGCAGAAATGCTCTATTTTGTGAGATTGTTTGGTGTCATAATTGGAGATCTTGTTTCGCAAACGAATCCTTATTGGAAATTGTACCGTTTATTGCACGAAATCCTTGAAATTGTATTGGCCAGAAAATTACCAAAGACGATGGCTAACAATCTTCGTGTATTGATTGCGGAACACCATAGATTATATATGGAGTTAACTGGAGAATCGCTAAAGCCAAAATTTAACTTCGCTACTCACGCCCCTGAAGTATTTCTCCAAAGTGGCCCTCTTAACAATATATCATCAATACGCTTCGAAGCGAAGCATCGAGATTTGACTGGTCCAGCCTAGTAAATACCTCGCGCATCAATATTTGCCGTTCAGTGGCAATAAAACATCAATTGGCACTTTGTTATCGATTTATAGAAAATAAAAGTATATTGCCTCCCTTGAATATTGGCCCCAGTAACACATCAATTTTAAATCGAACGGTAGATTTTTATGAAATTCTTCCGTCGGAGATACGCGACCAAAAAATGTTCTCAAACGAATTGGATTGAGTATAAAGGCACTATATTCAAACCCAAAATGGCGTTGATCATAGGAACTCGAGACTTGTCTCCAGAATTCGGTCAAATCACGCGCATTTTCATTAGCCGAAATATACTAGGTGATGTACCGATATTCTTCTGTAAGCGTTATCTCACTTTAGGTCTTGATAGCCACGTATTAGCGTACGAAGTGGAATTGACAGAAGAGAAAATTTGCGTTATAGCGACAAATTTAGTCGATCCTCTTCCTGTGTACGCTCACACAATGTCAAACGGCGCAAAATATATTGTTTTACGATATTGCATTTAAGTTTAAACATTTGTTTCTAGCATGTCAAGTTATTTTATTTTCAATAAAACATTGTACAGAATGAAAATTGAAAAAAACGTATGACATTTCATTCCGGAGCCCTGATCTATTTTAATCGTACTAATTTTCATATATAGAGCACTTCTATTCTACGACTTGCGACCAGGTTCGTACACTATATGACCAGCAAAGGACGCGATGAATTCGCGATGGGAAACTACCGAGTATGAGCAATAAAAAAAGGAGGAACAACGGTTATCGTCGCGCTCCTCCAAGATATATCTGGACGATTCTTCATTATTCAATGATCGAATATCGTTTTTTTTCAGTTGTGTCAATATTTCATGTGCTTTTCCGCACAGGAAATTTTAAATTCGTTTCTTTAAAAAACGGCTCCTTTTTCTCCGAAACGAAAAATTAATTTTTTCCTTTTATTGGATATATAGTTTTCGAAATTTAGTTTCGAAAATCTTAAAAGGATTTCGGGAAAATTGCAAAAATTGAAATTACAAAAATGAGAACAAAAAATATAAGTACCCTAACCATATAAATTTTCTATCGATCCAAATATGCTAACGAGCATGCATTTTCTATAAGCGATCGGTAGCGTAGTGGATAGGGTGCGTAGGTAGGAAACGTAGGTCTCAGGTTCAAATCCCGGATCAGGTAGGAAAATTTATTTGATATTTATTCGTCAATTATCTTTAGAAAGTAAATAGGTGTAAACAATTAATTAATTCTCTCCCGATATAAATTTTTTAGATTAATTTTTACATGTAATCATTTACTTCTACATGGGTTTATGTTTTAGTAATGGAATACAATAATTTTTGAGCTAGAAACCCTATGCGCCGATCCTGCAAATTAATTTGCTCGGCTAGCAAATTATTCGTTCGGCTAGCAAAATCATTTGTTCGGGCAGCAAATGGTATTCGTTACGGTAGCATATACGATATGCTGGTGTAGCGCATCGTTGACGTACGGGTGACACTTCGGTAAATGCTAAGACAGAGCAGAAGTGCTTTGCTCTCGTAGCAAATGATACCTCAGCATAGAACTTTCGTTACCGGAGCAAATAAATTTGTTGTCACCATATTAGCATAGGATATTTGCTGCCTGGTAGCGTGACTCACGCTGTCACAACGAAAATATTTCTCTCCGTACGTGTATGGAGCAAGGAAATGTTAACTTACATGAAGCAAAAACTTCATCGAGAGTCCAGTCGAAAACATCGCCCCGTCACGCATTTTTAGCGAAACAAGCCTCTACGTGAGAAATTAATCTGAAGAAATGCCGGCTAGCATGAACCAATCCTCTCGATTTCAGGTCGACCAATTGCGACACCGAAGACGTTGTAGAAGAATCAGATCTAATCGCTTTCTGGCAAATCATACAGTTTTTGTACTTTTTCAATACTTGCTTACACAGGTAACCTGTAGCATCGATAGAAGTATGTTTGAAAAACCACATAAAAAAATTAAGTGACACCCCAACAAGATCAACGGTTGCTCAACGATATCTATGAATAGAAATAATGCATGCAATTGCGGTTCATGTTAAAGCGATACGAGAAACAAAGTTAGTGTAGTACAGATACCTACAGAGGGTTAATAATGTTTTTACGTATTAAATTTTAGAATAAAACACCTGTCACGTAGTATATAATGCAGTCAAGCATAGGGGACAAAGAATAATCGTGATCGGGGTTATATTCGATGACGTCGTCTGCTTCCCAATCGCTGTACTCCAAAATTTTGTCAAGTTTTGCTTGAATTTCTCGGTGATACTGTAAACTCTTTGACTCGGGCTGTTTGAAATATATTAATATAGGTTCATGAAGTTGCATGAAATTGTCAACGTTGGCAACGATAAAATATAGATTGTTTTTTGTTTTGTTATTTTCGAGTCGTTTTTGCTTTTTTTCTTTCAATATGTGTTGTAACCAAATCAAAACAGGAGTTGGTCTGTGATTTTGATCAATAAAATAAAATATAAAGAATAGTCTTGTTCTGGATTTATACAAAATGGTATTCACTTGATAAATGGAATTCATTTATATCAATCATCAATCAAGATTGCTGCAATGGTCTAATTAATACAACACATCAAGGTAAACTTGGTAATTTATTAAACTGATTAAAAAATTGTATATCATTGAATTAGTTTGGCTTGGTGCACGTATGATGAGTCTCCTTTGAGAAACCCCTTCACTCGTCATACGTCTATCTATGATTCATTACATGAATTTAGTGATAATCGTAGTCCAGAAGCCTGTTTAGAGGTTTTTTCGCTGATGGACTAATTCTTTCGATATTTAAGTAGTCTTGTGAAATTACGTTCATAAGTCTCCACTGAGAGTATTTCACATATGAACCGACTACTTGACTTTCTTCTAAAGAGTATAAACACGGTAATCCTAACCTACAATATGCATATTGCTTTATACAAGCCTACTCACAGAATAAATTCGCTTGTGTAAACAAATCTAGAGTTGACTCACATCAGAAATGTTCTTTTAAACTTTTTCTTAATTACTTGAAAGCTTGAACTAATCCTGTTCGTTTTACCAAACCAGGTGAAAGAAAACCCTATCTAAACATTTATTGGTCCTTCGAGCCGGATCGGTAAACTTACAGGATGCAGGAAAGACACATTATCGCCCGGATTGAACAGCAAGAAACTTTAGCTGAATTAATATCTAAAGCATTAGATAATTTAACAAAGGTAGGAGAGGAAAACATAACCAAATATCGCATTGAGACTCGGATAACGGCTATGAAAGAGCACTGGTTGAAATTTTCAACAAATCATGATGCGATAAATCTCGCTCTTAACGGTGTCGATACTCAAACAAAACAACGGTTAAAAGCTAATCGTTATTTTGTTGATAAAATATTCTCGCTTACACTTGAATGCTACCTTGAATCGTTAGAACACATGAAATCATGTCTTGATCGAAGTATACACGTTCATGAAATGGCTCCATCAATTTCATCACAGATTTCGGAGGCTCAACAATTTCAAGGATTTCGCAATCTTCGGCTTCCAAGACTTGATTTGCCAAAATTCAGTGGAATATCTACTGATTGGTTATCATTTAAAGATCTTTTCACTTCAATTGTACTTAACAATGAGTCATTATCACAAGTTGAAAAATTGCATTATCTTAAAACGAGTCTCACTGGTTCAGCTGCTCATTTACTAAAAAACACGACAATCACCGCTAATAATTTCCAAAAAGCTTGGGAGGCTCTTATTTCCTTTTATGAAAATAAAAGACTTCTAGTCAATGCTGCTTTAAATGCATTATTCACGATTAAAAGAATGACGAGGGAATCTGCTACAGAAATGGAACAATTATATACTTCTATGATGCAAATATATCGCACTCTAGACACACTTCAACGACCAGTAGATTCATGGGATGATTTTCTGGTATTCATCGCTGTTCAACGATTAGATTCTGATTCCGTAAAAGCATGGGAACAACACCTTGGATCCTCAAAGGAACCACCAACCTGGAATACATTCAGTGAATTCTTAATGACACGTATGCTCACACTGCAAGCTTTCGAAAGGTCAAGAAAAAGTTTAGGTCCCCGCGATCCTATTCCTTACAAAGCACATTTTTCTGGACAAGAAAACAATGTCCCCAATAAATCGTGTCCATACTGTTCATCATCATCTCATCTTTTGATGAAATGCCCTCAATTTACCAGCAAGACATTACAACAAAAAATTGAGTTTGTATCAAAAACTAACCTCTGTTACAATTGCATGGGATTTCATCGTGTTAGTTCTTGCTCATCACCGCGACGATGCCAAAAATGTGGGAAAAAACATCATACGATGCTTCATAAACCGGTTCTTCCACAAAATCAAGAAAATAAACCCACTACTTCTAAATCCGCTGAGCATAATCTATCGCACCAAGATACTCAATGACAATTAATGTCTCGAGTGTCAGTTCTTTTAGCTACAATTCAACTAAAAGTTCAATCACGCTCTGGAGAATTCATACAAGCAAGGGCCTTACTCGATCAAGGCTCGGAAATTTTGTTCGTCTCTGAGATACTAGTACAACATTTACGAATCGACCGACACTCTGAATCCGTTTCAATTATTGGTATTGGTGGACAGCAAAGAGAAAAATCTAGAGGAGTAGCTGTTCTCAAGTTAAAATCGCGATTCAATGATAATAAGGAAATCAGAGTAGTCGTTCACATTTTACCTAAATTAACGTCAACTATTCCAACATGCCAAGTTCAACCTTCTTGGTCTCATTTATTGGGACTTCCTTTAGCTGATCCTGACTATCATATTCCTGGCCCAATTGATCTTCTGCTCGGGGTAGACGTTTATTCTCAAATTATCGAAGCTGATTTGTTAAAAGGTCCATTAAAAACACCAATTGCTCAGAAAACTGCGTTTGGCTGGATTGTTTCAGGAATAGCACAAAATACAACCGAATCGAGAATTACAAGGAATTTTCACTGTTCAATTGATCATGAGTTATATAATCTTTTAGAAAAATTTTGGATACAAGAACAATGTCCCCATGATTTAAAAGATTTATTAACATCTGAAGAAACAGAGTGTGAAAATCATTTTATATCCACTCATAAACGAGATGATACCGGAAGATATATTGTTCGAATACCTCTGAAATTATCACCATCTTTATTGGGAGATTCTTTTTCAAGTGCATCTCGAATTCTAGCCGGGGTTAGTAGAAAATTGTGTTTGGATGCCGAGTACCGTCGATTATATTGTGATTTCCTTGACGAGTATAAGAAAATGGGACACATGAAATTGGTATCACCATCTGAAGTTGAACCTAATCAGGTCTTTTATTCACCCCATCATGGAGTTCTCCGAAAAACCAGTATCACTACAAAACTTCGAGTAGTTTTTAATGGTTCAAAGCCATCTACATCTGGAATATCATTAAATGATATCGTACACACTGGACAGAAACTTCAAACTGATCTTGTCGATGTCATACTTTGGTTCCGACAGTTTAAATATACTTTCACTGCAGATATGGAAAAAATGTATCGACAAATAAACGTTCATCAGGCAGACTGGAATTTACAGCGCATTTTATGGCTTAATAACTCAGGAGAACTAGAAAAATACCAGCTTACCACCGTTACATATGGACTTGCTTGTGCTCCATTTCTCGCTATGAGAGTTATGCACCAACTTATTCAAGACGAAGGGCACAAATTTCCGTTAGCCATAGATGTTTTAAAACACGGACGTTATGTAGACGACGTGTTTGGAGGAGGAGATACAATCAAACAAGTACAGGATATTGTATCACAAGTTGATAGTATGTGTATGGCCGGATGTTTTCCACTTCAAAAATGGGTTAGCAATGACAATGCTTGTCTTGAGTCACTTCCAATTGAAAGACTCGGTACAGAAGTGGCTCGCAAAATTCAAGAACAATCCATAGTGCATGCATTAGGATTGTCATGGAACCCCCGATCAGATAATTTTCAATTTTCTGATCAAAAACAAAATGAACAATTAATCATAACTAAACGGACAATTCTCTCCCAAATCGCACAATTATTTGATCCACTGGGATTTGTTGCCCCAGTAACGATTCGAGCAAAAATATTTCTTCAAGATTTATGGTTGTTAAAATTGGGATGGGACCAAGAATTACCGTCGAGTTTAGCAAATAAATGGATTAATTTTAAATCTCATTTATCAAATTTATCTCGTTTATCCATACCACGATGGATGGGAATCTCGTCGAATGCCTATCTAGAAATACACGGGTTTTCCGACGCATCTCAAGAAGCAATCGCTTCAGTTGTATATATTCGGTCACAGATGGCACAAGAAGAAACTCCTATAATTTCTTTAGTAATGTCCAAAACTAAAGTAGCACCTTTGAAAAGACTCACTATCCCAAGGTTGGAATTATCTGCAGCAGTATTATTAACCCGTCTTGTTTCTCACATTATTCGAGTTCTGAATCTCCACGGTACTCCTATAATTTTATGGACAAACTCATCAATTGTCCACACATGGATCAACAACCATCCATCCCGATGGAAAGAATTTGTCCACAATCGTGTTTGTTTGATTCAAGAAAAGTTACCAACAGCCCAATGGAGACTAATTCCTGGTAAAATGAATCCTGCCGATTGTGCTACCAGAGGATTAAGTCCCGAACAACTTTTGAATCATGATCTCTGGTGGTCTGGACCAGATTGGCTCAAACAATCTAAGCATAACTGGCCATTACTTACCCCAACAACTCCTTCTTCTAAAGAATTAGAAGAGCGACCTGCAACTGTGCTTACTACGTCCATTAAAACTCATCTTTTGTGGGAATTAATTCATAAATACTCATCACTCACCAGATTACTGAGAATCACAGCCATTTGTCGGAGAGTCATATTAATTTTCAAAAAATTAGCTGAATCCATTACAGTTGAGCCTATCAGTATAGAAGAAATTGATTGGGCTAAACAATTTTGGTGTTTGCAAGTCCAACAATCAGAATTTCCAAACGAACGTAAACTTCTTCAAGAAGGTCAACCTCTATCCAAGTCAAGCTCCATGTACAGATTCACTCCTTTTCTTGATTCAGTTGGACTGATAAGAATTGGCGGTCGACTTCACAATTCACCACTGGATTATCCTGTCGAACATCCTATTATATTACCACGACGACATCCATTCAGCAATCTTCTAATATCGTCATCACACCTACGCACGTTACATGGAGGTACTCAAGTCACATTGAATGATCTGCGTAACTATTGCTGGATTTTAGGAGGACGAGCGCCAATCAGATCGTTTATTCTTAAATGCGTCAAATGTTCACGATTTCGTGGAGAACGTGCTAAACAACTTATGGGTAGATTACCATCTTCAAGAACAACACCATCTCGACCTTTTTTACATTCCGGAGTGGACTATGCTGGCCCATTTTTAATTAAATCTTGGAAAGGACGAGGTTCTCGTAATTACAAAGCATATTTCGCCTTGTTCGTTTGTTTTGCGACCTCTGCGATCCATATTGAATTAGTAACCGATTATACTACCGAATCATTTATTGCAGCTTACAAACGTTTTACATCACGACGAGGTATTTGTGCTACTTTATTTAGCGACTGTGGTACTAATTTTATAGGTGCTAACTCAGAATTACGACAAAATTTAACAAATGCTAAGAAAGAACTAGGGAAATTGGCATCTTCGTTATCCAATGACGGAACCAAGTGGATTTTCAACCCACCTGCTAGTCCTCATTTCGGAGGAAAATGGGAAGCAGGAGTCAAGTCTGTCAAGTATCATCTTAAACGAATTGTTGGAGATACAATTTTAACTTATGAGGAAATGACAACCCTCCTCAATCAAATTGAAGCTATATTGAATTCTAGACCTTTATGTCCACTATCTGATGATCCTGACGATTTGACGGCTCTTACACCTGGACATTTTTTGATTGGAGATCCACTCATTACTATACCAGAACCATCTCTTGCTTCCGTTAAGATTTCAAGAATGTCAAGATGGCAATTGACTAGACATATGTTAGAAAAATTTTGGAATCAATGGAGTAAAAGTTGTTTGCAAAGATATCAAGCAAATTATAAATGGACTGAACCATCCACTATTATTAAAAAAGGAACTCTTGTTCTAATAACCGACGAACGTTTGTCTCCATCTAAATGGCCACTAGCCAGAGTTATCGAGCTTCATCCAGGTTCTGATTTTACGACATTAACTCGTGTCGTAACAGTAAAAACACAAACCTCTACTTTTAAAAGACCTATTGTAAAATTGTGTCCGTTACCAATTCAAGTTGAAACTACGTGAATGTTTGCTGGTTGGACCAGCAAAGGTAGGGGAAAAATGTTTGAAATATATTAATATAGGTTCATGAAGTTGCATGAAATTGTCAACGTTGGCAACGATAAAATAAAGATTGTTTTTTGTTTTGTTATTTTCGAGTCGTTTTTGCTTTTTTTCTTTCAATATGTGTTGTAACCAAATCAAAACAGGAGTTGGTCTGTGATTTTGATCAATAAAATAAAATATAAAGAATAGTCTTGTTCTGGATTTATACAAAATGGTATTCACTTGATAAATGGAATTCATTTATATCAATCATCAATCAAGATTGCTGCAATGGTCTAATTAATACAACACATCAAGGTAAACTTGGTAATTTATTGAACTGATTAAAAAATTGTATATCATTGAATTAGTTTGGCTTGGTGCACGTATGATGAGTCTCCTTTGAGAAACCCCTTCACTCGTCATACGTCTATCTATGATTCATTACATGAATTTAGTGATAATCGTAGTCCAGAAGCCTGTTTAGAGGTTTTTTCGCTGATGGACTAATTCTTTCGATATTTAAGTAGTCTTGTGAAATTACGTTCATAAGTCTCCACTGAGAGTATTTCACATATGAACCGACTACTTGACTTTCTTCTAAAGAGTATAAACACGGTAATCCTAACCTACAATGTGCATATTGCTTTATACAAGCCTACTCACAGAATAAATTCGCTTGTGTAAACAAATCTAGAGTTGACTCACATCAGAAATGTTCTTTTAAACTTTTTCTTAATTACTTGAAAGCTTGAACTAATCCTGTTCGTTTTACCAAACCAGGTGAAAGAAAACCCTATCTAAACACGGGCTTTTCACCATAGGCTGTCTTCAGGTCTTCCAACGATACCAAAAGCTGAGGTGAATGCTTCTCGGACACCGTGCAGTGCCCAAATTTCAAGGGTTTCAAGATGCTATACACGCATAACAGCTTGTATAGCTGTAAGAATGTTGGGGCATTCGGGTGATCGTTGCACCCAGCAGCTTGACGGATGGTTCCGAAGAATTTCTGTAAAAAAAGTTGCAGATATAATAATTTTTTTATCGCATGGTATGAATAATTTCATGATTTGGAAAAATAATCGAGAAATATTAATTTCATGATGAATATCAATTCCATGAAAAAATGAGTGATTTTAAATTAAATGTACCTCCAAGTAATCTTGGTTAACCTTTCCTGTGAGAAGATATTGGAAATCGAATTTTTCGATGAGGTAGCAGCACATATCTATCGTTGATGAGAGACATTCGCAACCCCCTCGATGTTTCAGGTGTTAAATACTCTTCAGACGATATTTCGCCTCTTCGCACCGCCATTTCCCATTCGTTCAGCCACTGGAGGCAATCTTGCATTATCTGAAAGTGATATGCGTATAATTGAAGATAAAGACGAAATTAGCCTATGATAATAAAATTTGTTGAATAAATACCTTGAAATCCTCATTCCCAGGGGTGAGTCCTTGATTTGGGGTTTTGCGGTTTAAAGCATCGAACATGTCGTTTATACGTTTGCAGAATTTGATCGTTTCTTCGCATCCTTCAAGTGGACCTTCTGGACTGTGAGATATATAGAATTGCAACCCTTGTGCAACCGAATTACTAAACACCTATATATAATAATAGTTAAATACATGAAAAAAAAACCTTATTTCCGAAATGTACAATAAATTTATACAAAATGAATATATGACTGTGAAAGAAATGTACCTGCGTTGCAAGTCGAACGCGCATTTTTGTAGTATTATCCAACACCACGTGTCGCTGAGTCAATTTTGGACAGACTCCAGACATTTCCAGTATGACGAGTGTCGAGGTTAAATAAAGCAGTAATGTAGTCCCAACTTATGAGATCGTTCGACGAATTCATCTACAAAATTAGAAACAACCATATATATAGCAGCATGTGATATCAGTCTGACTTCTTAAAGCGCCTTATTGGATTTGCACTGCAGTGCATTGATAAAATACTTTTTCAGTCCGAGTTTCCAGGTATACGCTAACCAGATAAGTTTTCTATTCAAGTACTCGATGGAATCGAATTGAAGCCAAAGTTTTGTAAAGTACTCGACCATCTATTATCAAGTTTCTGTCGTTCCTTTCAATATTTAAAGCGTTATAACGGTGATCAATACTGCAAATAAGGAATAGGACATTCGTATACTTTTTTTTTAAGGTCGGAACTCCAGAGATATGTGATTGAGATATGACTTTTCTGCAAACCTCAAAGATAATCACGGTAAGTAATAATAAAAATAGCGTGTGTGTTGTGGTTTAACAATTCTCTTCAATTTTTTTCAATACCAGGGATCAATTTCCAGGGATATGTAAGCGAAATATGATTTTGCTTCGACTGATTCGAGAATAAAGGTAAGTAATAATAGAAATAATAATTTACGATATCATTTCTCTCTATTTTTTTCGGTCCGGTTTTCAGGAATACGTCAGCCAAAAAGGATTTCCACTCATTTCATTGAAGTATTCAAATAGTAAGTATATTTGAAAACAATGACATAAAGCCTCACGTAAATTATCGTGTAATTTTTTTTCATTTTCAATCGTGTTATTAGGATTACATCATTTATTGTTTGTTTCAAACTTACCCTAAGTTTTTTTATTGTAGAGTCTATTTCGAATATTTTCAATAACGTGCGGTACATCAGAGAAGACAAAGATTTTCCGGTCCTCATGTAAAGGGTGCGTGAACCAAGTCTTCGTGTCCTCCGTCGAGCTTGAAGCACCCAATAAGGACCACATTTTTACGTTTGTGGCTGCGCCATCAGCGATGACTCCGTGAATTTTCGCCCCGGCTTCTTCTAGATATCCAATCGCTTTTATAAGCAGCTTCGCGAGCTCATCACCCTTGACAGGATTTTTAGACGCCAAAACTGCGATTGGTTGCGTATAAGAATCTGCAAGTGGCTGGAACATGATGACAAGCCTGTGTTTCGCTTGATCTTCGATGTTGGTGGATTGTGGGCCGTCGTCACCGAAGCCAGTCAACCTAACGTAAGTCAAGTTTTTCGAGCACACAGCTACGGACTTTCTCAAGTTAATTTCGTCCATCAAAATTACTCCATGTCGCTGCAGAGGAGTTTTTTTCGAAAAATGTTTTTTAAGCAATATAGCAAAGTCTTTGTCGAAGCCGCATTTCATGTCAATCAATGAAAAATAATGGCGGATCGTTCGAGAACAAGGCAATGGTAGAATGTTATTTTTCCGAAGGAATTCGTAGAAACTCGGTGATTTT